>SCLH01000053.1:81618-97474 GCA_004367855.1 Oikopleura vanhoeffeni | reverse complement strand
AAAAAAAATTTAAAATAGTCATATTTCGGATAGAAGATCTAAAAATAGATTACGGGGGCGAAATAGAGCATTTTAATTAGTTGCAATCGATTCCTAAGCCCCCATTTACCTGGGTTCGATATTTTGTTTGCTCAATTTGTCAAATAGAGAAAGTTGACTTGTGCAAGCAAATTTACATTCAGAACCCCCTTAAAGTGAAAAATAGTTTATATGCATATTTCAACTGTGCTTGTGGAACGACTTATTTATTAGGGAGTTAAACATTCGAACTTTTTATACAGTGGGTGAGACCAATGAGCAACAGTGAGGGCAAATTGCCAGTATGGGCAACACCCTGAAAATTTCTATAAAAATTCGGGAAAATAATTCTCAATACTGGTCAACAGCGATTGTTTTTTTGTTATTTTTTTCGGTGAGGTTGAAGGTGATGCGATTAATGAGTCTGGCTGAGTTGGGGGATCTTCATCAATAAAAGTATAAGAGATTACTGAAATTGTTTAATTATCAGTTTTTGTTTAAAAAAAATAAAAACAACGGTTAATTCGGACCATTTTTTTCAAATTTATTTTTCTTCAAATAAAACTTGTGCTCAGTTTGAGCTATCTAAGAACTTAATCGGATGAGCCGTTTTCAAAAGCCAAATTATGTAATTATGTAAAAAATGGCCAGGGGGACCATAATTAATATCAATATATAATATTTGTGAAATTTCAAGTTTTAAAATTATTAAATTTTATGATCTACTACTTACGATAGAACAAAAAATAATTAATTAATAAAAAAATTTGGGTCTAGAACAAAATGGTCTAACGTTCCCTATATTCTTCTTGTACCACTGTGCACTTTTGCGCGCCTCCACATCTATAACTTAACTAAGGCCGACCAATCACAGGTGCGGGTTCAAAAGCGTGGTGTGGGATACACATTTAGTCGACGATAGAACAAAAAATCGAAAAAACTTTGTTTAAGTTTTCAGAAAATACCCTGCAGAAAATACATGTATCAAATTAAAAAAATCGGACTAGTGAGGGCAAATTGTATTATGGACCACTATAAAGACCANAATAGGTCGCATTTAATTTTTTTAGAGGTAAAAGATTGGAAAAAAATCTCAAAAAATCAACCCTCCGTAAAATTTGAACAAAATTTCCAAAAAAAAAATAAGTCACTTTTTTGAAATCCTTGCAAAATTCTTTATAATGTATCCGAAGGAGACAATTCTACGATGGTTTTTTTGCATATTTTAGATGATTTTAAATATGCAGTCACCTATATATAGGTGTTGTGCTCACACGGGTTAAGTTTTCAGAAAATACCCTGCAGAAAATACATGTATCAAATTAAAAAAATCGGACTAGTGAGGGCAAATTGTATTATGGACCACTATAAAGACCATAATTTATGGGCAACATCCTTCATGTGAGGGCAATGGGCAACACTTTTTCGAAAAGCTCGTGTGTTGCCCATTGGTCTCACCCACTATATTAAATGTTCAATTGATAATTTTTTTATTTGATTGAAACATGGTTTGAAAATTATATTTTAATTAATATATCGTCACAAATATATCTCAATTAATTAACTCAATTAATTAACTTATGTTATCGAATTCATTTTTATATAATATAATTTCTCAGGCCGGGCCTGGGGGTTGTATATTTCATATAAATTTACCCTAAACTTTTAACTTTAGTTGAAACTGAGTTAAGGGGGCAGTGTCTACTAAAAAGTCTAACTAAAAATGTTAACTTTCAGTAATTTTCAATTAAATAAGGATAAGCATGTTCAATTTAATTTCTTTCTTATCAAACTTCAGCCTGAAAAAATTATCTTCAATTTTGTCAACCCATTTTTATTATCTTATAAAATCGGTGTAGTCAAATTTTTTGGCGGTTTTATCAATTATTGTATACACATGCGTACGAGAGCATAATTTGTTTCTCTCTTTTGCGCCCCTTGTGAACATAATTCGCGTATAGACTATACCGTATAGTCTATACGGGTATACCGGATATAGTTTATAATACCGAGATCAGAAAGTTGACTACGCTGAATCATTTGCCTGTTCTTTAAACTTTTAGTCAATATGTTACATATTATATACATATTATATGTATTAAAAATTCTAAGGGATAATTACTGTATTTCATAAGATAATCAAAATTGGTGAGACAAACTTAAAGATAATCAATAAAGGGTGAAGTTTGATAAGAAATAAATAAATCGTAAATGAAAATTAAGATCCTTATTATAATTAAACTACTTCACTTTCTTCTATTTTCAAAAAATCCCTAATAAGTTGTGGCCAATTCAAAGGCACTGAAGAGTGCCACTAAAATGAACAAGAACACTAGAAGTCTAATGAAGTGGAAAATAGTTGATTTATTTGGTTGAGTAAATAGACACAATAATTAAATCTAGCCTTTTCAAGTTTAGTCCCCACGAAATTATAGGCTCAATTTTCCACGGTTTATAAACCAATTTAACGGACAACAAAATCAAGGAAGCTAAAAATGGTACAGTGGACCACTGTCAGTGGTGGCTTAAAAATCTAGGATTGCCTTTAAAATAGCTTTGTCTTACAAGTTTCTTTTCTCAATTTTTGAAAAGTTCCTCCAAAAAGTTGTTTCAGCCAATAATCAACTTGGCCCAAATAATTGACGCACTCATTTTGAGATTCAAAGCTGTCAGAAATATTTATTGAAAATACGACTTATGCATCGAGAATCTCGATTCGAGATGTGAATTTTCGATGGATCCCATTTTTTTTCAGAAGATCGTTGTTTTGAAAAACCGGTTTCCTACACGACAAATTTTCGAATTTCGACCTAGATTTAATTCCGGTGAACCAGTGATCAATTTCTATAATCAGCAATATTTTTATTAATTATTTCGCCGAAATAGACAGATTTCACGAACCAGAGTCTGGTTACCAGACCATATTTTCTAAATTTTATAGTATTTTGAAAAGTATTTTCCCATTACAACAGACTAGGCAAATAAAACACCCGGGCCATTTGCATTCTTCCCATGCAAAAAAACACGGGCTGTATTTCCTTCGGTGCGTACCCCCCTAAGGGGGATTCAAGGCCTGTGCCACGGTGGCATCATGATCTCATTCGAGATGTAGGCTTCACAGCCACGTAAAAAACTGACTCATTAGTCTGGTGAAAATTTTTTTATGGGCCTGGTGAAAAAATGGGCTTTTGCGATTTTACGATTTACTGCAAGCATAATGGAATGTCTCCAAAAACCTGCAGGGCTGTGCGGTGAAAAAACTAGTCCTAGCTTTTTACCACACTTTTGTAAAATAGTCAGCACGGCCTCCGTACAAACCAACCAATCAGAGCCTGCCACCGTCACTACACACGTAGAAACTCAACTCTCTCCCCTCTCCATCAACGCGAGAAGGAGATTTAGATTCATTCGGCAAGAGAACATTTTATGGTGTTTTTACGGTTCACAAAATTTATTTTTTTATTCGAGAATAGAGATTTTAGAGGGCGGGAATTTATTTACGTAAATTTTTTTTTGAGTGACTTTTATGTGAAAAATTTAGAGATATTTTTTTTTATTTTGCATTAAAAATTCATGAGACAAAAAAACATTGAAAGAGATCAGCTTAAAATTATAGGGCAAAAATAGCGCCGGAAACTTTTATGGGTTAAGTTCGTGAGAAACAGGTGAAAAGTTCATGAATATTATTTTAGCTTACAGTGAGCTAGGGACAATAAAAAAAATATTTTGCAGTTTTTGAGTGTTTAATTAACGCATGGAAACAATTTTTACGCATCTTTTGATTTATGTTTTCGAAATTTTATTAGGCTACGTAGCCTAAGCAGCCCGGCTTTTTCCCAGTCTCACAAAAATTTGGTACGAGTTACAAATTTAATTTAAGAGAAGAAAAAATTGTGTTAAATGCGAAAAATAATTATAAATTTTTTTAACTTTATAACTGTAAAATTATTATACTTTTTTAAAATAAATTTTACTTTTTAATGAAAAATTTTATTTTTGTTCAAATTTTACCTTTAAAAAAAATCTTTTTTTTAAACAAAAAATAAGTAATTTTTTTTAGAACTAGTTGGAAAATTAATCATCTCGATAAAACAAATGGTAGGAACAGTGTTTGTCTGGTATCAGAGAAACACTTTTCCTACGATTTATTTACCGGGATGATTAGTTTTCACACATGTTTTGTGATTAATTTATTACAAATACTTACATATATTACTTGTAATATAATTATAATAGTAATATTTTTTTTTCAATTTGAAAATTTTCGATCATGATATTTTGACGGAATTCTGTTTTGCATTATAAGTAAAATTTTGCTATTGTTTTTGTTTGGATTTTGAATTCGCGAAATAAACGCAAACCAAAACAATATATATTTTTTGGCAGTTCTAGTCAACATTTTTATTTTTGTTGTATACATTTTTATGAGAAACTTCTGTTTTACTTTGTTGACATTGTCAACAAAAAATCCAACTTGACAACATATTTTTCTTTGATTTCGCACAATTTGCGAACCAAACGAAAACCATTTTTTCAGTTTTTAACCGATATTTTTAATTCAGAATGTTCAAGTTCCTGGCTCTTTTTGCCGCCGTGTGCACCGCACACGATTTTGAAGTAGAAGAAGCCGTCATCGTTGGTTCCGAGACCAACTTCGGTGATGTCCTCGCTGCATCCGATCACGTTTTGGTCGAATTCTACGCCCCATGGTGTGGTCACTGCAAATCCCTCGCCCCAGAATACGCCACCGCCGCCCAGGCCCTCGAAAAAGACGGATCCACCGCTCTTTTGGTCAAAGTTGACGCTACTATTCACGGTGACCTCGCTAAAGAATTCGGAGTCGGAGGATACCCTACTCTTAAATGGTTCAAAGGTGGTGACCGATCTAATGCTATTGATTACAAGGGAGGCCGAAAAGCTGACGAAATCGTCTCTTGGGTAACCAAAAAATCCGGACCAGCCACTATTGCTCTTGCCGGAGCTGAAGCCGCAACCAAATTTGCTGCTGATAACGAGGTATATTTAAAAGTTATATCGATTAAGATCCCCGAGTCCAATAATAATATTTTTCATTCTCTTTTAAGGATGTTTTTTGGACTCGGGGATCGTAATCTATATTTATAGATAAACAATTCGACAAACCTAATCAATTTTTTTTAAAAACACATACTGTACTTATTGTGAAAATGCTCATTTAATTAATTAATCATGAAAGCATTTCCATCAAACATAATTTTAGTGTAAACACCCACTACCAAAATGAATCAGCAAAACAAAGTCGGTAAATTTGACACAAAATTTGATTCGAAAAAAATCGGTCATTTAGAAAATTCGGCAAATTTCCCAATGAAAATATTGAAGGAAATAAATCTAATTACAAAATCGCATTTTTTTTGGTTTTCTTCATATGGTTTTAGCTTTTTTTTATTATTTGTTTCGAATTATTTACTTAAGTAAGTTTCTAAAATTATAAAAATAATTTTTAGCACGCTAAAATTTTTTGGTTTTCATATGATTTTCGTTATTTGGTTAAAATAATTCACTAAAATGTTTTTTAATTTTTGATTAAAATTAAATTTCAGGTTGTCGTTGTTGGATTTAACGCTGATGAAGCCCTCTTTAACGGTGCTGGAGATGCTTTCGATGATGTTCCATTCGCAGTTCTCGATGCTGAAGCCGCCACTGCCCTCGAAGTTGCCGATGGACAAATCGCCCTTTTGAAACATGTACGTTTTTCACTTAATTTTTCGTTATTAAGGGCCATTACGTTAATTTTATGACATTTGAGAAGAAAATTTAGTATATAAAAAAGAGGTTTGAAAACAAGCGGCTTCTTGTCCCCTTAGGCCATGGTAGAAGAAGGCGCTGTTTTTTGACGTATTCTTTTATATGCTAATTTTTGAGGTAAAATTTTCTGAGCCAATAATCTTGAGAATTAAAATTGCTGAAATTTATCTAGCCGTTTATTACAGAGAATAAAAAGTACCACTCTTAAAAGTAACCATAAATCTTGAGATAGCTCAGGATTGAGTCATAATTATGGACCGGTCATTGGGGATTTCGATCTTCGAAAGTTGTTTTAATTTTCCCAAAAATATTTTTTTTAAAAAGTGAATCAGACCCACTGGCAACGAAAAAGACCATTAAATTTTTCAAAAATAGCCACACGTGTCGGTAGAGAGCTCATTTTTAAAATTTTAATAAGAATACTTCCAAAACTTCGCTTTTAGAGTAAATTGAACCAACTTAAGGGGGTTCTATAGGCAACCCATATCTTTTGTACTGAAAATTATTTTGACTGGATTTTAGAATTTTTGATCTTCACGTAGATTGTTTAATTATATAAAGAAATAAAAATTTGAAAAAATTTAACATTCTGGAATTTTTTTCATAAAATTTGAAACAAGCTTATTTTGAGTATATAGGTTCTATAGGCAAGTCGTATCTTTTGAACTAAAAGAGCTGGAGGTCTGATTTTTGAACTCAACGTGGCTTTTTTAGTCATATAAACTCAAAAAATTACCAAAAATTTTCGGAAAAAATATTAAAATTTTTTCTGAGTGTCGAAAATAAAAAATCTTTTCTGCTCTAGCGCTCGAACGGTTAAATATTTGGTCATAGTTTATAATACCGTTTCCAAAAACATTCAACTTACGAATCGTTTGGTCTTAAAAAAAAACTGATTGGACGAATTGGATGTCAAAAATAAATTTTCAAATCGTACTCCTGGGAGTTAAAAAATGAAATCGTTAAATCAGGCACAACAGTTTTGTTAACAATTATTACGAAAAACTATAGTGCACGGAAAAATAGTTTGCCATGTAGCATGAAAAAAAAATACAACTTTCCGTGGCCAAAATAGCAAAAAACAGTCCTTTTCGCCAGCTTTGATACCTTTTTAGTGTGAAAATTAAAAAAAGGGAACAACAGTTTTTTCCGCCTTTGAATTTCGCAGATAATGTCAAATTTTGAAACATTTCCTAAATAGGACGAAAAAAAAATACAGCTTTTTCAAGAAATTTTTTGCTCCTGGTTAACCTCATTTACCGGTTGGTTCAACATGCTATCTTAAAAATATGATTCAAAACGTCTTCCAGAGATTACGAACTAACTTATCAGAATGTTTTATTCACTTCCTATGTCTATGCCGAGAGAAATAAGCAATTCAAAAAGTCCATTTTGCCTATAGAACCCCCTTAAAACGAAAATGACCATTACAAATTTTAAAAATGACCTCAAGTGTCAGTTAAGAGCTCATATTTGAATGTAAAAACATTGAATCACCAAAAATAGGTTTAGCTTCACTTTTCAAGATTAACCAAAATCACAAATATTGTTGAGAAAAAAATGTCAAGTTCACTTTCCTAAATCCTAACTAATTTTCTCCCCTCAGTTCGATGACAAACGAGCCAACTTCGAAGGTGCCGACAAAGACGCCCTCGTCGCTTTCGTCAAATCCGAACAACTCGCTCTCGTCAACGAATTCTCCGACAAAACCGCCCCAAAAATCTTTGGTGGAGATCTCAAACAACACAATCTCCTCTTCGCCGCCAAATCCGGAGCCGATTACGACACCATTATCGCCTCATTCGGCGCCTCCGCCAAGGGATTCAAGGGTAAACTCTTGTACGTCCTAGTCGACTGTGACGTTGAAGATAACAAACGAGTCATGGAATTTTTCGGTATTACTGAAGAAGACTGCCCAAGCATGCGAGTTATTAACATGGAAAAAAATATGGCCAAATATGCCCCAGACTCAGACTCTCTTGCGGAAGCTGATATTACTGCTTTTGTACAAGGTGTTCTTGACGGAACTGTTATCAGACATTTGAAATCTGAAGAAGTACCAGATAACTCTGCCAATGATGTTAAGATTATTGTTGGAAAGAACTTTAACGAAATTGTTTTGGACAAAACTAAGAACGTCTTTGTTGAATTTTATGCCCCATGGTGCGGACATTGCAAAACCCTTGCCCCAATCTGGGACGAGCTCGGTGCCAAATTCAAGGTAAATATAATGAAAATCTTTATACATTTTGTATATATTTTTTTTAATATTTTGAAAAGGGTGGAATCTATTATACTGTCGTGTGTTTCTTAGAGGACAAACACACGACAGTAATTATTTTTAATGAAATTAGCTTTAATTTTAAATTTGCACCAAAACCGCAAAAAATTGTTTGGTCTCAAATTTTTGATTTTTTTTCAAATTAATTTCGGTTTTAAATCGTCCATTTTCTAAAATATTTAGGATACATGTAAATATTTTTTTTTCTTTGAGGTTTTGAAATGTTCATACTAAAAATACCGTCGCCATTATTTCAATCGGGAACGCTACAAATTTAATAAAAATTTCAACTATTCTGATAATAAAAATTACAAAAAAATATCAATTGTATAATTACCGCCAAACTTTTTTGAGATGTGTGCAAAATTTGTCTCCTTAAAGTGCAATTTTTCGAAATCGAATTAAATTTTTTTTAAAGTTGTTAAAAAATGAGTCAATAGAAACTGAAAATTTAAAACTGATCGAATTCTTATAAAATCAGTGGGACAGTCGAAAAAAAACGACCTAAAGATAAATTCATCATTTCAAAAATCCTTTTTTACATTTACTTGATCAAAATTTAACCCTACGTTTTTAAGGACCACGCCAACATTGTCATCGCCAAAATCCGATCCACCGCTAACGAATTCGAAGGACGTCGAAGTTCAAGGTTCCCAACCCTCAAATTTTCCCAGCCGGAGAAGTCCAAGGCCGCTCAAATTACATGACGGTGGACGTATCTAGAGGATTTCGTCAAGATTCCTCGAAGCCAGAAGCTGTAAAGTTGAAATTAAAAAATTACAATCAAAAATTTCTTATTAAGAAAAACATAATTAAAACAGGATTTTGGATTCGCCTTTTCAATAAAGTTTTTGTTTAATTTATTGTTCATTTAAGAAGAAGAGTCAAAATTATAATCTAATGACATACATAATTTCGATTTCCTTCAAAAAAAATTTTCAACAGAATTGGTAATTTTTTCTGAAATTTTTAATATTTTTTTTTGCATATCAATTACTTATAATAAAATTTTGGACGTAATTGTATTTTAATGTAAACTTTCTTTTCGACTTTCTGAAACCCTATTTTCAGGCTGAGGGAAAGAAGATGCCGAAGATTGAAGAAGAAGATAACCGAAAGGACGAATTATAAATTTTGGATTTTTCAAAATTCCAGCATTCATTCATGAAGTAATTAGCTAAATTATAATTTTAATTGCCAGCTCAACTTATACATAGTTCAAATGTCGGGATATATTATAAACCGTCTGGGAGTTAAAACTCCTAGCTGAGCATTTAAGTTTTCTGTAATTTTAAATATCCCGTAGAGCGTATCCCGCGAGACGTATTGTGTATTCTTAAATATATTTTATATTCTGTCTGTTGAGATCTCTGGTGAACCGGTACTCGGAAGTCCGGTTTATCAGGTACCACTCTTACTTTCCCGGAAAGTATGCAATATTTCCTAAAAATTCAGTTTATATTTTTATCTGTTATTTTTGTGTTATGTGCCGGTATGAAATTATACGTTTAACTCACGTTTCATTATCCCTACTGTAGCTTTAACGCAATCTTTAAACACACACACAAGTAAAATATCCTCTTAGGATGGTAAAACCTTTAGAAAAAAATTGAAAAATACTACTTTCGAAAATTCGGAAAAAACTAAAAATAAAAAAATGGAAAAATTATCATGTTGTTTTTATTTGCATTGTGAAACAAAATTTGTTTAAGAAAGTTTATTTAGAGAAAAACGGACTTTTAGTGAAATATTATAAACGAATCAGATTCACGGAGTGGGGAAGTTATCTTTCGGATACTTTGTCATTCACAAGACGTAAAATAAAGCAATTATTTTAAAATAACTACCTTGAGGTAGTTTTGTCATTGCTATTTGAGAACGAAACAAAATATTCGCAGGTTTTTGCTTCCCAAATCCGAATTTTTTGTTTGTTTGATTCTTCACTGAATGTCGAAAAATGACCGGTAAAGATTTAAAAAGTCAGTTTCTGAAAGAACCGCAAATCTTTCGAAGCCAATCTTTTGGCAATTGGTACAACTTTTAGTCAGAATTTTTTAATGAACGAAATAAAAAAAATTGTAAGTGACCTACTGAGAGGTGTCATATGGCAAAAAAGTTTTGAGACAAAGAGTTGTAATAAATGTCAAAAATTAGTTGCGAAGGATGTGCGGTATTACCAGACATTCAGGAAAACCCTAAAAAGGCCTTTAAGTTTTTCTTTGGCTTTTCAACAGCCGCTGTTGGATGCAAAAATCAGAATGCGAATATCTTGCTCAGTTATCATATATAGAATTATATAGTGGCGACAAAACTAGCTGAGTGTCTTCAAAAAAAGTTACACGCCACCATCTCCAGCAAAAACCGTAGTAGCTATCAAGAAACGCTTTTTTTTGCATTGTGTATCCAGCGAAAATTTAACCTCAAATTTTTTAATCGCCGGCAGAGTCTAGGAATCGAAAAAAAAATTTGAGGTTAAATTTTCGCTGGCTACTCACTGCAAAAAAACATTTCTTGATAGCTACTACGGTTTTTGTTGGAGACGGGGGCGTGCCTACAAAAAGTTACCTTACTATCATTGAACGGTCGAATCCAAGTTTTTTCTTCTCTTACCCAGCTAACCTTATAAGTATGAAAAAGCCGTAAATATACCAGTGCACTGATATTTAGAATATCGTGAATTGATCGTGTAGACACTCGAAACTAAATAAATAAATTAGCTGACTGAAAGAGAAAATACAGTTATCGGCGGCTTAAATAGAGAAAATTTGTATACTTAGAAACTAGGCTCAAATTCCACACTTATCTTCGAAACCCTTTCGAACATTTTTTGTGTGAAAGTTCAAGCAATTTCAAAAATAATTCCATTTTTTTCATTTTTGCCACCACAAAATCTTGTACAAACCAGTATTTAAAGAATCATAGCTAAGTGGTCGATTTTCTCCAAAATAGACACGCTAATTATCTTCAAAAAATTAAGTTTGAAAATTAATAATTCCGCGGAATATTTTATTTCAAAACTGAGAATCGGAATTTTGAAAAGTAAAAAATTACCTTGAAACGTGAAAAATTATATTTTCATATTTTAGTCTGACACACAATTGTCAAAGCTTTTAAATTAATTTATAATATTTGCGTATACATGTCCTGGGATGAACATTTGATTTTTTNAGATTTTCTGAATATAGATATTTAGGTTGTCCGAAAAAAAAATTGGGGGGGGGCAAATTAAAAAAAAATTTTTTTTTTTTTTTCCCCCCGGAAGTTTTTTTTTTTTGGGGGAAAAAATAAAAATACAAAACCCTTAAAAAATAATGGAAAAAAAAAATTTTTTTCAGTCCCCAACGTGAAAAAAAAATTTCCGAAAAAAAAATGTGCTTTCCGAATTTTTTTTTTCCGAAAGTAGGCTCAAAAGAAAACGCCTGGGAAAACACTGAAGAAGAAAAAGTTTTGGCTTTTACGTCAAACACCAATATTTTCCCCGAAGTTTAAGTGTTCCAAATTGACACAAACGTTTATTTTTGAACAACCTAAATTTTGAGAAAAAAATACCTTAGAAAAACAATCGAAAAAAACGCAAATTTTTCGGGAAATTTTTTTTTATTCTTATTTTGGGTTGTTTTTGTGCTTTTTAAAACATCAACAACTGATGTTGAGCATTTTTTTAATGCCCACCATAATAAATGTAAGAAATGTAGGAACCACCATACCCTTAAGCGTATGGTGGTTCCTAATTTGGACATAGTTCCCCGATGAAACCATTAGCCAACAGACGCTTCAAGGATATTATCAGATAGCCCAGTTTTTGTAGAACTAGCCTTAATCTTGCATAAAACATGTTCAAAACTTTTTTTTGCATGCATACACTCTCAGACCCCTAAGCGAGACAGGGAGACTTTAGGCTTAAAGCACACGAAAATCTATCTCCTCGGGTTTATTTTGAAATAAACCTATATTTATTCTAGAATATGAAAAAAACCACCGTTTGACTTTTTTGCAATCGGAAAATCTATCTCCTAGGTAAATTTCAAATTCACTCAAATTTGCAGAAGCAAGCTCAACAACCAAAACTTCTTCCAAAGAAGCGTTTTTTCTTTACTTCCGATCTCAAACTCAAAATATGAATTTTCAAGGTCAAGTTTGAAAAATTTTTCTAAATAAAATGTGCCTTCGATTTTTCGAAAGTAGGCTCAAAAGAAAGCTGGGGCAACACTGAAAGAAGTTTGGCTTACGGTCACCCGATATTTTGAAGTTTTAGTGCTCAAATTGACACAAACGTTATTTTTTGACCATAATTTGACAGAAAAATACTTAAGTACCTAAAGGTAACTTTTTTTTTATTCAGGGCCACTCATTTTTTACGATCTGCCATTTGAGAAAGCAACGAGAATATTAACAAAACGGAATTTTTGTATCCAACAGCCAAGGAATGAATAATATGACCAAATTTTTTTGATTTTCCAACGGGTGCCCGGTAATACGGAAATTGACCGGTAAAATTTTAAAACGTCGGTTACTGAGAAACCGCACATTCTTCGAAGCCCATTTTTTTTTGACACTTAGTAGAACTTTTCGTCAGAATTTTTTGGCAGATTTTTTTTGTAATTTGACAACGGTGACCCTAAATTTTTTTTTGAAAGTCGTAAAAAAACTGTAATTTGACTCCTTTGTAAGTGTCATATGTCAAAAATTTTATTTTCAAGGCATTTTCTTTTGAAAAACTAACCAGGTAAGAATATTTCCAGGTCGCAGGTTTCTGACTTAAAAGATGGCGAAACTGTTTTTGACTCCTAGAGAGGTGTCAATTACAAAAAAATTTCGGCCAAAAAAGTTGTAGCAAGATGCAAACAAATGGCTTTCGCAGGATGTGCGGTGGTCTCAGAACCGACTTTTTAAAAGTTTATTCGGTCAATTTCCGGTATCACCGGACTCCGTTGAAAAATCAAAAAAATTTGGGTCATTTATTTATCCCTTGGCTGTTGGATGCAAAATCGTTAGTGAATATCTCTTCCGTTCTCAATGGCAGATGTAAAACTGGTGCCGTACCTAAAAAAAAGTTACTTTAGAAAAAAATCTAAAAAAACACAAAATTTTCGAGAAAATTTTTTTTTGTCCATTTGGGTTGTTTTAAATGCGTTCAAAACATAACAATTGATCAGGTGATTTTTATGACGAAACAACTGGCAGAAAATTGTAGGAAACTACGCATACCCTTAAGCTGTTTTTCAAAACTTTTGGTGAACCATATTTTAAAACACTGTAGTTATAATTTATTCATAGATCTTTTCTTTGAGTGAAGTCAAATTTCTCTCGTGTTGATTTCAAAAATCATTAAAAAGATTTTAAGACTAAAATACTTATTATTTTTCATGCAAAAAATAATGTCGAATTTCAACACTTTTGGTATTTTCGAAGTTAAATATTGGTATGCGGACATATCGAGACATAATCAAAATAAATGCGATGAAAATCCTCAATCGATTTGTTCTGTATTGAATAGAAATGTTTATCGGTCAAACAGCGCATTGGCAATTTAAGTAAAAAATATCGGAGTTGACATGCCTACCCCAGATTTTAGACTTTCGTCATTAAAACTGAGGTAAAATATCGTCAGTTTATGTCTTTTATTTATAAAACATATTAGTACAATAGTTTTAACCCGTGTACTCAGATCTTCAAAAAAAGTGATAAATTGAAAATTTAAAAAAATCAAATGTTCACTTTTTTGAAGATCTGAGTACACGGGTTAAAACTATTGTACTAATATGTTTTTATAAATAAAAGACATAAACTGACGATATTTTACCTCAGTTTTAATGCGAAAGTCTAAAATCTGTAGCATGTCAACTCCGATATTTTTTACTGTAAAATTGCCAATGCGCTGTTTGAGCCCGATTAACATTTCTATTCAATACAGAACAAAATCGATTTGAGATTTTCATCGATTTATTTTGATTATGTCTCGATATGTCGCATACCAATATTTAACTTCGAAAATACCAAAAAAGTGTGAAAATTCGACATTATTTTTTGCATGAAAAATAATAAGTATTTTAGTCTTAAAACTTTTTAATGATTTTGAAATCAACACGAGAGAAATTGACTTCACTCAAAGAAAAGATCTATGAATAAATTATAACTTACAGTGTTTTAAAATATGTTCACCAAAGTTTTGAAACAGCTTAAGGGTATGGTAGTTCCTACATTTTCTGCAGTTGTTTCGTCATAAAAATGCACCTGATCAATTGTTTATGTTTTGAACGCATAAAACAACCCAAATGACAAAAAAAATTTTTCGAAAATTTTGTGTTTTTTAGATTTTTTTCTAAAGTAACTTTTTTTTAGGTAGGGCCACCAGTTTTACATCTGCCATTGAGAACGGAAGAGATATTCACTAACGATTTTGCATCCAACAGCCAAGGGATAAATAAATGACCCAAATTTTTTTGATTTTTCAACGGAGTCCGGTGATACCGGAAATTGACCGAATAAACTTTTAAAAAGTCGGTTCTGAGACCACCGCACATCCTGCGAAAGCCATTTGTTTGCATCTTGCTACAACTTTTTTGGCCGAAATTTTTTTGTAATTGACACCTCTCTAGGAGTCAAAAACAGTTTCGCCATCTTTTAAGTCAGAAACCTGCGACCTGGAAATATTCTTACCTGGTTAGTTTTTCAAAAGAAAATGCCTTGAAAATAAAATTTTTGACATATGACACTTACAAAGGAGTCAAATTACAGTTTTTTTACGACTTTCAAAAAAAAATTTAGGGTCACCGTTGTCAAATTACAAAAAAAATCTGCCAAAAAATTCTGACGAAAAGTTCTACTAAGTGTCAAAAAAAAATGGGCTTCGAAGAATGTGCGGTTCTCTCAGAACCGACTTGTTTTAAAATTTTACGGTCATTTCCGGTATCACCGGAGCATCCGTTGAAAATCAAAAACATTTGGTCATTTATTTATTCCCTTGGCTGTTGGGATGTACAAAAATCCGTTTTGTTAATATTCTCGTTGTATCTCAAATGGAGATCGTAAAATATGAGTGGCCCTGAACCTTAAAAAAAAGTTACCTTTAGGTACTTAAGTATTTTTCTGTCAAATTATGGTCAAAAAATAACGTTTGTGTCAATTTGAGCACTAAAACTTCAAAATATCGGGTGACCGTAAGCCAAACTTCTTTCAGTGTTGCCCCAGCTTTCTTTTGAGCCTACTTTCGAAAAAATCGAAGCACATTTTATTTAGAAAAATTTTTCACTTGACCTTGAAAAATTCATATTTTGAGTTTGAGATCGGAATTAAAGAAAAACGCTTCTTTGAAGTTTTTGTTTGTTTTGAGCTTGCTTCTGCAAAAATTTGAGTGAATTTTTAAATTTAACCTAGGAGATAGATTTTCCGATGAAAAAAGTCCAAAAACCGGTGGTTTTTTTCATATTCTAGAATAAATATAGGTTTATTTCAAAATAAAACCCGAGGAGATAGATTTTCCGTTTTGGCTTAAGCCTGAAGGTCTCCCTGTCTCGCTTATGTGTCTGAGAGTGTATGCATGCAAAAAAGTTTTGACACATGTTTTATGCAAGATTAAGGCTAGTTCTACAAACTGGCTAATCTGAATAATATCCTTGAAGCTCTGTTTGGCTAATGTTTCATCGGGAATATGTCAAATTAGGAACCACCATACGCTTAAGGGTATGGTGGTTCCTACATTTTCTACAGTTATTATGTCATAAAAATGCACCAAATCAGTCGTTGATGTTTTAAAAGCACAAAACAACC
>SCLH01000053.1:57673-68254 GCA_004367855.1 Oikopleura vanhoeffeni | reverse complement strand
TCGTCCAGAACACAATAATTCAAGATTAGAATTATTTAAGAAAACGTTTTGTTATAACAAAATTCGTATATACAAATTCACTTTATAAATCTAACATGTTTAACTCGTGCGGGCCGAATGTTTCATTTTACGTAAGTGTATTACGAACCTGAATTTTGATCTCACTTGGGCTACTTTGAACCTACTGTTTTTTTTGCAGACAGTCCTTACGAGCTAAGAGTTGCAATGCATTTTCCCTTTATTTACCTACTGAGGGTGCGCCCCGTGAAAAAATTCGACCGACACAGTAAAAATATAGAAAAAAATCCCTGCGTTTCCTCGTGAAAATTTTGGCTCACTAGTGTACAATTATCGATATATCACGAATAGCACAATTTTAAAATTGAGAATCGTTGAAGATGGAAGGAACCGGTAATTCAAAGTGAAACCGGTATTTTCACCGGTAAAAAAAATATAATTTGGATTGTTTTTCTTGAAGTTTTACCGAATTTATCACGGCGCGCACTCTAAACCTATATTTACTCAAATTGCTTCGTATAATTTCCTGCTATTTTGTATTTCTTCAGCCGAATATGAATGTTCCATTCCTAGACTTGCCAAGTTTTTTACTTTCCTTTTAAGAAATGTTTGTTTCTCGGCAATTGACGTTTTTTAAAAAAATAACACAGTCGGGAATATTTTTCAAAACTCCAAGAGAAAAAGCAGGACTGCCAAAAATTGAATTTAAAATTGGGCAAGATCATTATGGGAATGAATATTTTGAGGTGCCAAAAGGAAGGAAACCGGCAAGAATGACCACGATAGGAATGGATCCTAATTTAACTCACGAAGAAATTGAAAATCAAATCAGAAAACAAGCACAATCACCAAATAGAACACCAGTTGAGTGGAGACAATGGTTAAGGAAATTGTTTAGAATAAATCTTCTTTATTTAATTATTTATATTTTTTCAATCATTGTTTTTATTCGACGTTTCGGCTAAAAGAGCCCATTATCGTGTGAGAGCATTTGGATGAAACAGGAATCGAGAAGTTGAACTTTTTTAGCGCGAAATCAGGTTTAATAATTATCGAATTCAATTTTAAAAACTTAAATGGTCTTTTTTTGCGAATTATTTTTGCGAAACTAAGTAATCGAGCCTCAGATAGGTACTTATTATTATCTAGACATTCCTAATAGTGGAATCGCAGTCATTAAACTAATACCGCTATCTGCAGGCTGGGATTATTAGTTGCAAATAATTTTCGCAAAAAACTGCACCTTTAATTTTTAAAATTGTAATTCCGCTAATTATTAAACCGTGATTCTGCCGCTGCTAAAAAAATTCTAACTTTCGATTCCCTGTTCATCCAAATCTCTCACACTGATAATGGCTCTTTAGCCGAAACGTCGAATAAAACAATCTTTGATTGAAAAAATATAATAATTTTATGTCTCGAAAACACTGAATATATTTAATTTTTATACAACTTTTGGTTGTTCGAGAATCGAGATTTATAGAATATACAGTATAGAATTACTATACTGTATAGTCCTCGCTCCCCAACTACTCTTAATTTAATGTTTATATTAAATATCTAAAAGATTACAAGTTGAAACCTTTCATAAATTTCACTTTTAAGATGCTATATATATATATATGAGAGCAAACATATTGCCCCCGCATAAACTAAAGGCACTCTACTGTATCTATAACGTTCGTTTGATCAAAAAATCGCCAACTGAAAGTAATCACAAATGTAAATTGCTTGCTAATTTCAAATATTTTACACCCACCACCCCCTAATAGATACTTATAAGAGTTTTCTCGTTTACATTCCCAAAAAGTAACATAACCTAAAGGCAACTTTTAGATGACGATCTAACTTTATTTCAAGTTAGGTCGCTTTTTTTGCGATGGGCCCACTTGAGGGGTATATCATATATAGGGTGCGCACCGGAAAGCCCAATGGCCAAACTAAAAGTTTTCATGAGTGTTCTTTGACCTCAGGGGGGTTATCGTGACCAAATAAAATGATCCCGATGATAAAAAAAAATTGGGCCCCTAGTGGTCAGAAAACCGCTCTAGAAAACTCTATTTTCTGGCTTCAAACTCGATAAAAAGAAGATAAATATTGTTTTTTTTCAAGAGCGTGAGTCACGCTGCGTGACCGTAACGAAATTTGGGTCTAGACAGAATAAATAATTTTTGAATAAGTTTGAAGAAAAATTTTTGGTCATTTGATGTACAAATTTCACCATCGAAAATGCGTAGGCGGAAAATGTTTTTTTTGAAAAACATAATTCAGTTTCAGCCAGCGACCACTTTTTATTTGCCTATCGTGAGTAGAATTTCACGGGGCACAATTTGTACTTTATGGAATTTCTTCACGATGCGCCCCTGCTCAAATCATCCATTTAAATTTTTGACCGCTATTTTAACCGGTAAAAATTCCCCAAAATTTTTTTTCGATTTTTCTAATTTTTCGCGCGGTAATTTGGTCCTAGATTTTTTTTCGCATTTATTTGTGAATGGCGTCATTTAAAATATAATTTTTTGCACGGTGCGTTGCCTAATTATATACCGTATATGTTCTGAGAAAACCAAACTAGATAGAGACAAACGATTTTTGCATCTGAATCTTGACCGAATTTGTAATGGTGAAAATGTTTCTTTTTTCCTGGTGATTACCGGTTATTCGCGAAAAACGTTTTTTTCGGTAATTTTTAGCAATTTCCATGACTAATTTCTGGTCACGTGATCAACCTAGGAAAACAAAAAAAATTTCTACATTGTACATTGTATCATATATTTTTTTCCAAGGTTTCACATTCAAAAAAACATTTGTCGCTAAATTGTCTAGACAAGAGGACTAGAGTCCTCCCAGTCAAAATCACAGTTTTGACATAAAATCACAATGATTAGTTTCGAACTTTTTTGAGGCACACTCGAATGGACCCGCCGACGCAAGAAGAAATTTTAATGAATGAGGCTATCAGACAAAGAACGAGATATCGAGCAGACCAATCTGATAGAAAACATAAACAATGGAAGGAAAAGGTATACCTATGTGCTGTAGTTATCTAAACCCAGACAAATAATTGTAGTTTTTTTGTGATAAAAAGTTAGCTAAAACTGGCAATAAGCTTTAAACTTAAGGGAGTACCCCACGCAAGTTATATTTCGGCTCTCAGACATGGTAGAAAGCTAATTTTTATCTCATTCTCATTTTTGTTATCAGTTTCAATCCAAAAAAATTAAAAAAAAAATTTTCGATGTAAAAAAATTTCCAAAATTTTCTATTTTTTCTAAGTATAAATTTCCTTTTATTGTCTGTAACTTTCAAAGTTGAAATCCGTTGACGCTGATTTTTGTTGCATGAGTTCACTTTGAATTTAATCTTAAATAAAAAAATTTTAATTTTCGAAAAAAAAAATTCTGAAATTTTCTTAGATTGATAAAATCGACATAAATCGTATTTTTCAGGAAGCAAAACTTTGTCTGCGCATAAAACCATAATTATAAAAGATAGCGAAATATGGAGCGCATAAAAATTATGAGCTCGCAATTTCAAGAAAGTGTTTTTTTCCGCGAAAAAATTTGCTCACTGTGCTCCAAATGAAATTGAGCTAGCGCTCAGGGTACCAAAAACAGCCATTTTGAGGACTTTATCAGTGATTGTAGGGAAATTAAAGGAAAAAAATATAATCTGAGCGCATAACTTTTGTTAACTAACAAATTTAGGTATGCTCACAAAAAATCAGAAAATTATGTTAATACATCGCTAAATTTTTTCTCGAAAAATCGAGGTTTGGGAGCCAAAAAATCATAATTTGAATTTTTTNTATGCTTAAAAGCGTTTAAGGTTAAAAATAATATATGATGCGTTTTTAATAAATCCGATATAAGTATTTCATTTGAAAATATAAGATTTGACATGGAGGTGGATCGTAATGCATCAAATATTCTAGAAGAAATTGGGACAATGACTCAAAATTGTCTTGGACTCATCGAGTACATTAACGAAAGCGGTTTATTAAATGAACATTCTATTTCCGAAATCGAATTGTGGGAAACCTTGGATAAGAAGAAAATATATTTTTATGTCGCAAAAAACTACGGGACAGCTTTCACTTTCGAAGCAATGAAAATAATTATTTACTAATTTATCTGTCTGAAATGTGATAATAAATGAACAACAAGTCAATATAAATGTTTTGAAAAAATGGTCATTATATTTATTTTTGAAAATGCGTTATTGTCGATTTTTTGAAAAAAGGTCATTATAATTTTAGTGAAAAAAAGATCATTAAAATTTTTTGGAAAAAAAGGTCATTATAAAATTTTTGAAAAAAGACATTTTAAATTTTTTGAAAAAAAAGTTATTAAATTTTTGAAAAAAAAAGTCATTATAAATTGTTTTGAAATAAAAGTCATTATATTTTTGAAAAAAAGGTCATTATAAATTTTTTGAAAAAAAAATCATTATATTTTTGAAAAAAAGATCATTATAAATTTAAAAAAAAGGTCATTGTGTGAGAAATGTGTCTTGAAAAAAAGGTCATTGTGTGAGAAATGACTTTGAAAAAACAGGTCATTGTGTGAGAAATGACGAAGTTGTCATTGTGATTTAATCCAAAAAAACGTCATAATGGGTCGAAATGTACAAATGTAGATCTCTGTCGATAATCACAAAAAGAACATTCTGTCGGGTAATCAACCCGACCGTCCGCGGGAGCGGCGGCGTAGGGTTGATTAGCCCGCAGAATGTTCTCTTTTGTGATTATGACAGAATCTACATTTGGGACATTTCTGCATTATCATATTTCTCATACGAGATCTGTCATATTAGATCTGATGTATATATAGGCTATAAAAGGACAATTGCAGCATAAGCTAAGGAATATGTGGATTCAAAATTGTAAGTAAAATTGTTATACAACTCGACATTATCTAACTAGTTTTGTATACGTTACTCTTTGTAGTACTTTATTTAAAACAAGATTTTACNTTAAACGAAAAATAAGGCATTTTTTTATTATGTTTGGAACTTTTATCCAAAATTTCTCGAATTCGAAAAGTTAAATTCAAACTCAAAATTTTCTTAAAAAACCATAATGCAAAAATTCGCTAGTCACAAAAGTTGCCTCGATTATGAGTCATCACTTTGATGGTATATTGGGAAGAATATATCAATCCAGTGAAAAGTTTTTCATCAAGAGCCCATATCGGTATCTGTCAAAATGCACCGAGGCCCTTAACTATACACTTGTTAGTTTAAATGAAAAATTGTCTGAAAGTATTCATGTTTTAAGGGGTTTGACGTATTTTGACCTCAAAAACCGGAGTTTCGAGACCAAATCCTTGGAGTATTTTCAATCATACGAGGAATATTTTTTTTTGTTTGGAATATTAGAAGGAAAATATCACACCTTGAAAAATATCGAGGATCACATATTTCTTGACCAATCAGACACGACCTTAACTTTTCGCAATTTTGCAAACTTATTTTGGTGTGATTTTATTTAAAACACTAAAATTTATCATTTTTATTATTATCAATATGAATATTTCACACACTTCTAACTGTAATGTTTCTTACTATTGTGTAGTGTTTTTGTCAGGTGGCTCGACTAGGGGGGGACTCAATATCACCGAAAGTTTCCGCCAAAAATATTTGGCGATATTGGGCACTTTCGGCGATATGGGGAAAAAAATAAAAAATTGTGTTCAAAATTGAAAAACGCGTAGGCGTTCGAAATAACTTCATAATTTGAAAATCAGGAGTGAAATTCTAGTGGAAAAATTTTCAAAAAAAAATCGAAATTTTTATTAGTGAAAATACCGTGTTTAACTATAAACTGTCGGTTTCATCTCGACGAAAATCAAATTTAAAAGTGCATTAGGAAGCACAGAGATTGTTTTTCGATATTGTAAATGTGTCGGCCGAACATCTTGTTTCCTTCTTTTTTCGCCATTATCAAAAATTTTCCGCCTACGCTTTTTTGTCAACTCGATGGAATTTTTTTTCGCAGATTTGAGTGTGGGCGTGAATTGTGGGCGGAGCGTAGGCGCGAGCGAGGGTTACTCATAAGTGATCAAATTAAGAACTTTTAGGCTATTTTAAGATTTTTTTAAGTTTTTGAATTTAATGAGAATGAATAAAAGAATTAATTTCATTTATAACAAAATTTTATTCACAGTTGAATTTTTAACAGAAGATTATTCATCGGACGATTCATCTGATGAATTATCAGAAATTTCCAAAACAGTTGTGTTGAAAGGAATAATATGATTTTACGGTTAATAATATTACTCGATTTAATGGTTTTTGTGAGATTTCTCATCGAAAAACAAGTATCGGAAAAAATTTCAATTTGATTTTCCACAGATAAATCATAAAAATTTGATAAAATTTCAGATAATTGTTTTTCTCGTTCCATAGGAAGTGGCTCTCTTACATGGAGCTTTAAATATGTGACTTTAAAATCGCCGGCGTAAGTGGGATTGTATCAGACTTTCAAAAAAAAAATTTGCTCGCGGTTAACTCAATTTACCGGTTGGTCGAACATGATATGAAAAAAGTCAGAAGTAAAATGTATTCCAGAGATTACGAACTACTATTCCTGAGATTTTCTATAAGATTGTTATGAAGGAATAAAAAGTTATGAGCCTTCGAAAAAGCCTTTCCAGCATGGATAACCCCCTTAAGGACCTTGAATTACCGCCTCGCAATATTTGCTCTCGCACGCCCCCCACCTCATTGGCTCAAAAACAGTTCCATCGAGTTGGTCTGCACCGTTTCCAGCCTAAATAAAAAGTCTCTTATAAATAAAAAAGACGTTATGTCGGTCGTGTGATTCGTATTCATCATAAGTTTTACGACCACAATCCCATTAATGTAACTAATTGCCCTTGACTAGAGAAATTACCTTTTCTCCAAGACTAACTTTTCTTTAAATAGCAAGATATTGAAAAAGCGAAAAATCAACAAATTTATGCTCAAACTGGCACTTTTAAAGAATTTAAAGACGAAGCTTATGTGGACGCGGAGAAGGAAACTGAAGAGTGGACACCATAATCAATTTTTACTGTTTCGTTTTATTGGTCAAAGTTTTAATTATTCCTTTCCTCGAAATTATGGACTTGAGCTTTAGTTGGCGTTATTTTGATCGAAATGCGTCCAAAAATTGCAAACAAAGTTTATTAATATAATTTAAATAAATTATAAAATAAAGTAACGTTGAACGAATTGTTTCAATATATCACACAAAGGAAAAAATCAAAAAATTTTAAAACGGTTTCAAATTTCAAGCTGAGAATAATTTATTTTATTTAGTAGAGTGACTTTCACTGGACAAAAAGCACTAATTCAACATTTTTGAAATTTACAGGAAGGCTGTAATAATTTGGCAAACATGCGATTATTGTTAAAATATGTGAACTTTTCATATTTTGAAATTAAAGCTGATAATTATTTTTGATTGAAATTTGACACCAATTATAGTTTTCGTCCCAAAATATACTTACGCCTTAACTTCCCCTGCGCATGATCCATTACTTACAATACTAATGAGGGATTCTCCAAATTCGCGACATTTTTTTGTGCGGGCTCGGCTAGGTAGTTTTTTATGTTTGTTATAACAAGCCAATGAGTGACGCGCATTGTAACCACACAACACCGAAAACCCCAAATCCCTATTGTGCTTGAAATTATCTGAGAGTTGAAAAACTCAGTTAAATAATAGGTTTTGTGTGCAGTCAAAAATAAGATTGTCTTGATTCTCAAGAGAAAATGTGATAATTTTAGAAAGACATATCGACAAATAAATTTTCATAAAATATTGCATTTCTGGCTGATATGCATTTATCGAATATCTCTGAAATTCATAAAATTGAAAATAATAGGAATTGCGGGTTCCGTTCAAATATTTCCGCATCCCCATAAAATTTTTGGTCTATGTGTTTCAAGACACTACGACGCAGGTGAGGGTTAATTTGCTGCATTTTTGATTCATTTTTTTATTGAGTTCAAAATACGTTATTTATACAATCGTAATTCGACTTGGTGAAATTACTTGAGTTGAAAATTATTTATTCCTACCAAAATTGTGGAAAACTGTGGTTCGCAATGACCCGTTATAAAATCCATAAGTTGGCATTTATGTCTCAAGTTCATAGCCTGTACTTTAATTGACTTACACATCTAAATATTGATTTTTGACGTCCTACCGTATTTCTAGGAAAGCTTTCCCAATTCTTAAAAAATATAAACTGATAATTATATATTAAATATATTTAAGCAGGAAAATAATTTCATCGATTCTGACTCTTCAAATAAAATACATTTATAAATCTGCTCTTCGGAGATTATTATAAAATAGGAGGGGAGACACTTAACCAATATGGGCTAATCGTACAATATTGTACAAGTTGGCCATTTTATACCAAACAAGTTGCTTTCGAAATTTAGTGTGCATTTTGCCCTGAAAATCAGCATGATTATACCAAAATGTACAAAAATAATATTAAGTGTAAAAACTGTTGTTTTATAATGGTTAACCGTTGGAGTTTTTCGTGGGCAAAACGATTTAAGCATAGGCAAAATTTTTAGGTTTTATTCTTTATAGGTAGCGTTTTCAGTTAATTATCAAAGATGGTTTTGTATTCATTATTCTCATTTTTATTAAATCGAGTTATTCTTTTTTTAGTTCACTCGATAAATAAATTATATATGACAACGTTAGAAGTTAAACAATAGTATTTTTAAAATTTCAATGTGACTTCAAGCAATTTTGCATTAACAAAGTTTCTACAGTCACTCATCAATTAAGCTTGATTTTTATGTCCAAAAGCAACTATGCGGAAAACTTTCTTGTTTTGTAACTCCAAGGGTTGGCGAGGCTTTATATTATACGTGCATGTCTGATAGACTATCACTAATGAACCATGCTCAAATCCAATTTATTACTGTAATTTGAGTATCTTTCGGTAAATCAAATCTAATAACGAGCTAGGCTTCGAACAGGTTTTTCAGTTGCTCAAAAACACAGTTTTTGTATATATATGACAAGTAAGCATAATTATGACTTTTTAATTTACCTCAGTGTTTATCCAAAAACTTGAAATTATTTTATATTGATTTTAAACGGTCGAATGGTTCAACTCTAACCATAATAAACTAGTTGCAAACTTTCATAATTATTTTTGTAAATAGAGCTGAGCAGAGAAGTTTACAGAACAGTTCCCTATATTTTACAGTATGATATTTTACGAAAATAATTCTAAGTAACTATGCGTGAAATTGATAAAATATCTCTCCTTCAATCTCAGTTATAGTGGGCTAGGCTTGGATCAGAACTATTTTGCATTTTTTAAAACGGTGTTTACCAAAAAAAATCTGGAATCTACAATGTAGACCAAAACTTGACAAATCATTTTTTTCAATATTTTATCTTTTGTTGTCCAAATTTTCTATGGTATTTTATGAAGGGAATTGATTTTTTTACACCTTTATTAATTTTAAATTGCATAAAATCGCTGATTATTTTTTTCATTTAATTGCTCAAATGTTTGTCGCGCTCTTTTTGGTCGCTTTGGCGCGCTAATCGACAAGACAATCGTAGAATACAAACATCTTTTTTTGGAAAAAAGTTACGTTTCACATGTAAAAATGTCGAGCTTAACCCCTGTGAACACAGAAAAAAAAAGTTCCGCCAAGGCACCAGAGCCTATATATAGGCTCTACTTTCGATGTTGATTACAGAAAGCCCAAGGTAGTTGGATTTTCAATTTTTTTGCATAAGGAAGTTGAAAGGTTATATTTTTGCATCCGACATTTTAGAATTTAGATTTTTAGTTCTAGAAAATGAAGTGAGAAAGGCACGGTATAGCATATCACGTGATACAAGCTCACAGTGGTGTTCACAAATTATTGTTTATTTTGGAATCGATGCACAAGGATCTGGCCTACGTCATCGTTTGGTCCGATTTGATCTATATATAATCAATCAAAAGTTATTTTTAAATAGGTCTAAAATTTTGATGAAAAAATCACGATTTTTCATTAAAAAATGGTTATTTTTCCATATAAAAGCAGATAATTGCACTTCTGATATTATTTCCAGGTCGATATAGTTATCTAGTAACTCTGTGGACAATTTTTAATTGCTAAAATTAATTTTTAAAATAATTTAAAAATTTTCGTGGAATACTTAAATTGAAAATGTTGAAATTTCACTTTCGAAAAAATATCGGTTCCTGTATACCAATTAATTTTTGTTTTAAGTGTCAAGCATGTACAAAACACTTTCCTAAAAACTGGCTATTTTCAAATTTTAATTGACTTAATAGGTCGCATTTGTTTTCTTTAGAAGTAAAAGATTGGAAAAAAATCTCAAAAAATCACCCCCCCCCTAACATTTGAACAAAATTTCCAAAAAAAAATGAGTAATTTTTTTGGAATCGCCGCATAATTTTTTATAATGTATTTGAACGAGACAATTCTACGATGTTTTTTTCCCTTTTTAGATGATTTTAATTATGCTTGAGCCTATATCGAAGATCCTGCCTAGTGTCATTTTTATCTTGAGCGTCATCA
>SCLH01000053.1:38163-56758 GCA_004367855.1 Oikopleura vanhoeffeni | reverse complement strand
CTCACATAATGTTAGATTTTAAATTTCCGTGATGAAAATACCATCAAAATTTGAAAACCTTTTTTATAAGGCGGTGGTTATTTTCTTTTTCACTTTTTTCGAAAATTGTATGCTGGTGCGATAGAAAATGGCTTAACCCGTGTGAGCACAGAGCCTATATATCGAATATCCTGCCTAGTGTCATTTTTATCTTGAGCGTCATCAATTTGATAAAGTGGCCAATCAAATCGCGGGATTCTTGAATTGAGTCGACAATCGGGTATTATGATTGGACAATGGCTCGAAGTGATGACGCTCAAGATAAAAATGACACTAGGCAGGATCTTCGATATATAGGCTCTGTGCTCACACGGGTTAAGCCATTTTCTATCGCACCAGCATACAGTACAATTTTCGAAAAAAAGTGAAAAAGAAAATAACCACCGCCTTATAAAAAAGGTTTTCAAATTTTGATGGTATTTTCATCACGGAAATTTAAAATCTAACATTATGTGAGATCATAAGACTTATAAATTGTAATTTTTTTCGTACGAGCTTTTATACTTTGTATACCGTATAAAGAAATGTATTTGTTCTCAAAAAATAATCAACCAATGAGTACACCTTGTAGCCTAGAGGCGTTTATCTTTACGAGAAATAAATAGCGAATCTAATTAAATTAATTGAAAAAAAATTATCACCAACATTCAACTAATATAGTAATTATCATCTTGTGAATGGGAGAACAATTTTATGGTTCTATATTCTAAAATGGCGAGTGATTTTTTAGAAAAAAATAGTGATTATCGAAGATTATACTTACTGGTCCCGTAGAACTTTGACGTCAGAGACCTAAAGAATCGTCTGATTTCATTGGTCAATACACATTGACTCTTGTGTATTGACCAATCAAAACAACTTCTAGACGTGTCTCTGACGTCAAAGTTCTACGGGACCAGTAAGTATAATCTTCGATATAGTTTTATAATTTTTTTTTAGTTGTTGGTAAAGATTGGGTACTCGATTTGATAATATAGCTATTGTGGCAAATAGTGCCTATTGAGGGGGGGGTCTATTCAGATTACCTACTGTTTTTAATTTGTGGTTTGGGCACAAACACAAATCACTCACATTTCACGATGCACCTTAATAAAATTTGTCTCAAAATCAACGTGATAAAGCATTTTTATAATGTTGAAACAAAATCTCGTGAAGCTTATAAGGTTCTTTTATTGACTCTTTTCCATGATGTATCGATCGTTTTTCATACATGTGTGTATATGTGCTGCCTGTGGTTCACTTAGCGGACTATTGGCCTTGAACTAATGTAATCAACAAAACATATGCGTGGGAGTTAATCATCGGAAAACTACCGTCGTTGAGAACATGTGCCTTTGGGCCATACAAAAAACTAGTCATATAAAAAATGATTTCTTTAAAAATTATACGTTTTTAGAGATTGGATTAATTTGAATGGGGACGTTATTTTAATCAAATTGAGTGGGTAAATGGTAGATATAAATTTTCCAGTTTAGAGGAAAAATGATGACGATAATTTTTTCTTTATTTTTATCATCATATAAAAGCAAGATTATGAGTTTGTGCTTGTTTGATAATTGCTGGAGCCGAAACATTTAAATCCATTTCTTTGTAAAGTGACTTTTATAACTTAATTTTTAAATAAAATGATTAAAAAGGGGTCAAAAACGAAAATTTCTATAAGTCATAGAAATTATACTAAAATCGTAGTTTTCCCGAAAAATAACAAACATTTTTTAAGAAAAAAACTCCAGATTTCGAATTTTGATACTGATTATTTTGTGAAAAGGTTAAAAACTCAGTTACACTCAGTAACAGTTTTTTCATAGTCATTTTTTTGTACAGTATGCTTTTTTTCCTCTGAAATCAAAAAGATGACAAACTAATTTTCATTGGCCCACCATCAAATATCTCTCTTCTAATTGGCTCTCAGGGGAAAGTTACTTTTTCATTTCAAAGACAAAACAGGGACAACTAGAGTCAGAAATAATATCGGTTTTACATATTCTCCAAAAACTGCGATTAAAAAAAATATTTTTTTGTATATTCTTTCAAAAAATGAGATTTCAAATACAACATGCATTCTGATGGCGTCAGCTCTTATTATGAATCCGGCAATTAAAGGAGCTTTGCACCTGTTTTTTGCCTCAGTTAAAATAATTTTGGAGAATATCGGTGGAAAATCGAGATTTTTTGAAATTTCTCTCAGATAATCATTTAAAGCAACGTTTTCCGCGTTTATTTTCAACAATAATTGTCTAAGATTTTAGAAATTAATACTGAGTGCTATCCGCGCTATAAATACTTATCTTCATTCATGCTCATTTAGTATTTTTTCAATTGCCTTTAGGAAATAAGCTCTAGTCTTAAATTCTGACTACAAGTAAGGCATAATGCCTTTGGCATTTAAAACAAAGACTCTTAATACTGCAAATATTTTCCAAATATAGCTGGTTTTCTTAGTTTGGTCTCAAATTTAGTTTAAGTTTTCAATTTTAGAGACACATAATGAACTGTAGTATTACTTGATGATTTGTGGCTGCCCGACACTATTCACCGGTAATTATTTTTAATAGTGTGTTTGTAAGGAAAATGTATAACAGCATGCATCGTCGTAAAATGTAACCGCCTTGAAAACTTGTATTACTTTGGTATAGTTTTGGTTCGACTCCAGAGTTACCTCAGAACATTTCGAAACTGTTCAATTAGGCGCATATTGATTATGATCCCCGAGATTTGTGCTAAATTTGAACCCTTCAGCTTATTTTTAGATCCATTTGATCGATTTATAAGTGGAAATGCAGAACAGTTCAAATAAGATGAGACTGCCTTTCCTGCAATATAAAATATCAATTATTTTATCTTTGCTTCAGATTAAACACAAATACAGGAAGATAAAAATTAGTCGTAAAACACAGTCAAAACTTTTGCATTGTTTCTGAAAACACCCACACAGTTTTTTATAAATGTACCAATCAGATTCTAACATTTCGAATCAAAAAAGCTCAGAAATGTTTAAGCAAAATACTTTCAAGCTATTCTGGAAACCCTGTATTTCAAACGAGCACTAACTGTAAAAAGTGACATTTTTAACATAACATTTGATTATACTTTTTTAATTCAAATTTAATTTCAAGATAATATTTTTTCACAGGCTGAAATTTAGTCAAAAGTTTATGTGACTTTTCTCGAAACATTGTTTTTAGATTTTTGAGGTTAATTACTGGTAAACCAGACAGTCATCGGTCTTAGTCATTTTTTTCATTTGTAGCTATAATTATTGGTTTTAAAGTTATTTTTAGCCACGGGTATGACCCTAGCTATGCCTCATAGCCTTTAGGCGATGACTGTAGGTTGCAAAAATCCGTTCTTTTATCATGTTCTTTTAAAAATTGACTGGTAGTCAAAATGTGGGTGACCTAAAAAAGCTACCTTAGTAATTTATCTTGTCATTCTGAGTGAGTTGTTTAGCTCGAAAAGGTTCACATCAAATTCTGACTTTGATATAATATTTTTGAAGATTATTATTTAATATGCATTGTTTTCTAGTCAATGAATATTTCTTTTAATATTTTGATTTTAGAATTCTTTATTTTAAACTTGTGTCGTAGGTTAGAGCACTCGTCCGTGATACAATTAAGAATTATAAATAATTAATAGTCTAGAAGGAAAAACTCAATTTACTGTAAATTTGATTTTTAATACGCAGAATAGTTTTATATTTAGAAAAAAATCATAAAAATGTTTTTGAGGAGAAATCGATATCAGCAGTGACACTGTATAAATTACAGCGTCACTTTTTAATTTAGGGCATATTTTTATCTTATTACTTAATCTTTTACTTTTCGCTTGTTTTATGCTAAAGTTAACTTTCAGAGAGAAAATAGGGATTTTTCGGAAAACTGGTATTAGGAAAAATTTTCTTTGATTTTCATTACGGAAATATAGCGAAAACAGTGAATTTAACATATGTTAAATTTCATGGTCGATTTGGGTCGAAACAAAGGAAACTGTGGGTAAACACGTGTGGTCTGAGAAACTTAATTCTCAAGGACTCGTTTGACCCTCTGAAATGTTTTTTTGTCATCCATATTTTGATAGGTATTTGATTAAAAAAAATTGTCAGAATTTGACGGATTTTGGTTTTCAATTAAAATAAAGAAACTGAGTTGAATGACCTTTTGGCAGGGAGAGAATAAAGATGAATTTCCTGGGGAATATATACGTTACAAAAAGTTAAAAAAAATATTTTGCAATCGTTATCAGTGATAATCTTTTCACCGCGGTGCACCGGTAGATATCATAAAAGATAGTTGACATGATCCAGATGGAATTTTCTGTGGGCAAAATAGTTATCGGAATTCCTCGTGATATTTTACGACCATGAACTTCAATTATGGTACCGAGACAAAACGATAATGTATTTATTTATATGTAGTCGGCAGACAGCTCATTGAAAATATCTAGGAATATTTCGTACAGATTTGAGCGAAAATTGATGTCGCCCAACCAAATATCTAAGCATCTATCTAGAGGTTAAAAACATCCCCGGAAACGGTGATTACCTTATTGTCTCAAGAATGGTTTTCAGATCAATTGTTTTTTCTCTCAAAATTTTTTGTTGTTGTTTTATTTTCTAGTTTACTTTTATTCCAAAACAAAATTTGTTTTTAAATATCTCAAAATTATTGGAATGACTTGGTAACCAGTAATAAAATTTGAATTCAGATTATAAAAAACTCCTCGCATTAAACCCTTATTAAATTAGATAGTTTTTTNTTTTTTAGGTGCGACAGATTTGATTGTGTCACCACAGACGAACCGTATGAGATATCACAAAGCGGTTTTTTGCATTCAACTGGAAACTAAAAAAGCTTAGGCCGAGATTTTTTTCAAAATTCGAGATTTTTAAATGACCCAATATGGGTATGAAACTAGAAAAAATTCTAAGACTAATGGCTGAAAAATAAAATTCCAAAAATTAAGTTTTATTAAGATTTTTCATAATGACGAAATTTAATTCTTCGATGATGAGTCATTATTTCTCTTAAAACCGGAAGTTGTTGTATGCCAAATATTAAAATTTTTGATGTTTAAGAAATTGCCATTGAAATTTGAACGATATCGAAGATTATGCCTAACTATGATATTTTTGCAAACATAGGCATAATCTTCGATATCGAACATAACATGTTTTGCAGGTACTTGTGTGACACAGTAATAATAAACTGTATTATTTAGGAGAAATCGCAAATAACCGGTTTAAACCGAGAATTACCAGTTAACCGGTGAAGCAAAAACAATCAAAAAATTTTGGCCTAAGCTTTTTTAGTTTCCAGTTGAATGCAAAAAACCGCTTTGTGATATCTCATACGGTTCGTCTGTGGTGACTCAGTCGAATCTGTTGCACCTAAAAAAAACTATATTATTTGTGTCGATTCTAGAATTTTTGAGCTCATATTTAAGCAATCATTATTTTCTTCAGAGTCATGTTACATTGGATCAAGATCAATTTCCAAGGTTAAAAGAGTCAATTTACTTGTTAAATTTGATTGTAGCATGCCTAACCTGTTTAATAATATAATTGGGTTTTTTTGAGACATAAAAAAAAATTGTTTTTTTCGACGTCCCGGTTTATATGTAAATTGACAACAAAATTGTTTAATACAATATGTGTAACCCTCATCCGAAATTATAGCTTAAAATCGTATTTATCAAACTAAGAGTATCAATATCCACATTCTGTTCTTTTTCGCCTGCTTTTTGTTGGTTAGACGTAATTTTTTTTGGTTAAATTATTTTTGAAAAAATAAGATTTGGGTTAAATTTCATTTTTTAAACATTTGTTTTGTGTCAAATTGCATTTTAAACATTTTTTGGCTTCATCAGAAAAAAATTGTTCCAATTTTCTTTAAAATACTTATTTTTTCTTAAATTGTCTATTCTCAAAAAATCACACTTTGATATGTGCTTCTAACCAATTACTCCATCATTTTGCTCAGCGCATGGTAAAAACACCATTAAAATAAGCTTTTCGGTTAAGATAACTGTTCGTGCAAAAATAATCGTTTCGTAAATCATCGCTCTCGATGGCGTGAGACATCGTTCCGTTGCGCATTTGACCATCGGAGGATTATTTTCAGTCAACTTCATGGAGAGCGAAACGAAGTTGCAAATCGAGCCTGAACAACCACCCGCGCCAAAGGAAGGTATATACATTTTGCATAGGAGTTTCAACAATACGGGTTTAACTTGAGTTCCTTTTTAGGTTTATCGTTTGTTATGAACAACGAATTTTTCTTCCCAGCATAGTCCGTTTAAACGGACGGGTTTTGGTCAAAAAGTCCTGATAGCGTGTATTTAAACCTGCACTTTGAGAGTAAAAACTTTACGTTAAGTTTAAGCGGACAATTTGAATTGCTTAATTGTCGCGTTTAAATGTACTCTAACAGGACTTTTTAACCCAACTCCGTCCCACTAAGCTGTACGTTTAACCGCACTTTCCTGTAGACAAATCGGCATTTTATTGTCAAAACAAATCATAAAAACAATTAATTTTTCTGAAAACCATCGATTTTCTACGGTTTAAGGGGGTTGTGGGTGTAAAATGTTGGAATTTCTGGGGAAATAGCCCTCTCCTCCAGCTGGACTGGAAGGGTCGATAACGGGCAGATAAGAATAAATGACAAAAAANAAAAAATTAATTCTCGGTCAATTTTGCTTTAAATTGAATCAAACAAAGATGTTTCGGTAAAGTACGACGTGTTAGCGCGCCGTCCGGTTTAAAAAAAATCTCCTTCAGTTTTTAGGCGGTAAAAATGAAATTCAGAAAATCTGTTTATGCTCGGTCAATTTGTTTCAAATTGAATAAAACAGACCATTTATGAAAAATACATTTATGAATTTTTTCGATACTTTACCAGAAGCTCGTTGAAAAAAGTATTCTCTGTTGGTTTTAAGCGTGAAAAAACGGATTCATTCTATATAATTTCTATGCACATGGTAAAGTCCCGAGCATAGAAGGGAATAGAAGCCAACGCCCACGCTCTCCAGAACCGTTCTCCGGCGCCCTCGCTGAACCAATCACACATCTCATTCATACTACCCACGTATTATTTCATCACTTTTAAGAATAAATTATTGTTAGACGGATTCTAGAAAATATATCAACTATTTTCTTCCACTCATGCATTATTTACACCCACAACCCCTTAAGTAAAGCGGTATGTACATAATTCGAAAACCACCGCGAAAAATGATCAAAAGCTTAATAAAACTTAATTGATTTGTAATTGAGTTAAATACGCATTTATTTGAAGGCCCAGTGGAATTGATCCCAAAAACGCGATTGTATGAAAACTTAAACAAAGGTATATTTTTTTTAAAGGAACATCGGACATTCGGGATCATAGCATGGAAACCATATGATGTATCAAGAAACGTTTTTTTGCAACGTGTAGCCAACTAAATTTGTGACATTGGAAATTTTTTGTTTTTTATCAGGTCAACCGGTTCACCGGTAATTGACCTTTGAAGTAAATCACTAGAAAACTGGTTTCGTTGACCGTTTCTGTTAATCCATTACCACATAGAAACCGATTATTATCATAAATACATACAATTCGATAAAAATAGAGAAACAAATTGGGCCTACTGAAATTCGAACACCTGAACTGTCGGTTTAAAACATCAATTTCCGGTAAACCGGTTGCCTTGTGAAAAACAAAAAGTTTCCAATGTCACAAATTTAGTTGGCTACACGATGCAAAAAAACGTTTGTTGGAACATCATTTGGTTTCCTCGCTATGATGCCGAATGTCCGATGTTCCTTTAAAAAAAAGATACCAAAGCATTATAGAAGTTTTAAATCAAATATTTCTTGATTTGATATAAATTCCGGGTTTTCATCAGAAAAACAGCGCACTACGCATTTTAACAGCGCACTACGCATTTTAAAAAAGCTCGAAGGTAAGTTGGAAATAACGATTTTTCAAATTAAATGATATAAAATAGTGTTTTATGTAAAAACTTGTCTTCTTCAAAAATGTTGATTTAAAAAAATTGAACGAAAATTTTAAGGGTATCCCTGCTCCTAATTTGACATATTCTCGATAAAATTTAGCCGAACAAGGGCCTCGAGATATAATTCAGATTAGCCCGTTTGTAAAACATCCTTCAACTTGCGAAAAAAATTTTCCAAAACTTTTTGCATGAATACACCCAGACACATTAGCGAAACAAGGAGACCTAAGCCAAAACCGAAATTCCTACCTTTCTGAGGTTATATTTTGAAATAAACCTAAATTTTAACATAAACTGTATATTAGTATACAAACTTTACAGTGGCGTTTTTGTCGATAAGTGCTATATTTTTTCTAGAAATGCAAAAACCACCGTTTTTTGGACATTAGGCCTCGAAAAATCTCTCCCTCCCAGGTTAAATTTGCAAATTAGCTCAAAATTTTTGCAAAAGCTAATTCAGACAAATAAAACTTTACAGTGGCGTTTTTTTGCAATTTCGACCCCAAACTCAAAATATGAATTTTCAGGTCACGTGAAAAAATTTTCGGAAAAAAAAGTGCTTCGATTTTTTCGAAAGTAGGCTCAAAAGAAAGCTGGAGAAACACTGAAGAGAAAGTTGGCTTACGTCAACCCGATATTTTGAAGTTTTAGTGGTCAAATTGACACAAACGTTATTTTTGAAACAAAATTTTGAGAAAATACTTATTCTAAAAGAAAAAACGCAAAATTTTCGAAAATTTTTTTTGTTGTCATTTGGTTGTTTTATGCGTTGAAAACAATAAACAATTGATTTGGTGCATTTTTATGACATAATAACTGCAGAAAATGTAGGAGCAGGGATACCCTTAATTAAATGTTTGTGGTTTTTACGGAGTTACCGGTTTTTCTTATGAAAATCAGGAATTCTGCATTTTTCAAGTCAACGAAATAATAATTCATACTTTTTTGGGGTAAATTTTATTAAAAAAATATTCTGAATTTGTAATCGATGGTTTTCCTAACCAAACAAAATGGTTTAATTTTACATTTTAACTTCTGCTATTCATTTTTATAATTCATTAATTTAAATTGTCGAGCAAAAACGTATACCTGAGTCGAAGGAGAGGGCAAAATCGGAGGGCTCCTCGCCCACGCAGGGTCAAGTTCAAAACCAGACTCAACCACATACTACAACTCAACTTCTGAACCCGGATGGAACAAGCGAAGGTGAACCACCCTCCTATTACAAAAAATCGGTTCAATATTTTTGACATAGATATCAATTATGGTCCTTTCCATGAATAACAGCTTGATTTATCTATGTTGAAATATGCAACCTAGAGGACATTTATAAGGACTAACTATAATGAGACTTTTTTGTTTAAAATGTTTGGATTTCTGTCCTTATAAATGTCAATTAATTCTTCTTAATTCACGTAGATTAATAGAGACTACTTGTAAATCTAATTAAACCAATCACGGAATATATATATGAAATTTGAAAACTTGAAAAAATCTTGAAACAAAAATTTATTTAAGGATTGTGTGTCAGATTTTTGTCCGTCTCTCAACATTTTAGAACGGTGATAGCAAAAACAAACATCAGATGCGCTATCAGAGCTGAAAACGTCGATAATTAACTTTTTTGACCAAAAAACATAATTTTTCTACCCTGATGGCTCTCTTTGCAAAGTAAACTATGTAATTATTTATTTTCTATTTAAAAATACAGTGTACTGTACTTAAACGGACAGGTCCTTAGGACGGGTTAGGCGTGAAAATCTGCCAATGGGGTTCAAACGGACAGCCCCGCAGGTAAATTTTTTGACGAACTGTACTTAAATGGACGGTTTGGAGAAATATTCGCAGGAATTTTGGTAAGGAAAAATATTTTACAATCTGAAATCCTGACTTAGTCAGTTCCCTGAAAGGTAGTAAATGAGGACGTGAACGCCTTTGGTAATAAAATATAATCATTGTCGTCTGGATGGATCTTACTGCTTTGAAAACCTTCAAAATGTCGTTTGGGTTGGATTTCTCTGAATGGCATTTTTGAAACCCTTAAAATCTAAATATTGTCTGTTCCAAGTGGATTTCTTGAAACGGCATTATTAAGACTTTAAAATATTAAAATGGTTTTGCGTGGATCTCAGAGCAGCATTTTTATATTTAAAACTTCAAAATGGCTTGAGGAGAGAAAATATTCTCTGAATGCATTTGAAACTCTTAAAATCTAAAATATTGTCGTTCCAATGATTTCTTCGACCGGCATCATTAAGACTTTAAAACATTAAAAATGGTGTTTTTTGTGCGTGGATTTCTCAGAGCAGGCATTTTCTTATACTTTAAAACCTTCAAAAACTGCTGTGTGGTGGATTTCTCTGAATGGCACTTTTAAATCTTAAAATCTCAATATTTTCGTACCAGTTGGATTTCTTGAAACGGCATTATAGACTTTAAATATTAAAACGTGTTTGCGTAGATTCTCAGAGCACGGCATTTTTTTAATTTTAAACCTTTCAAAATGTCGTTTGGGGTATTCTCTGTAATGCATTTAGAAACCCTTAAAATCTAAATATTGTCGTTCCAAGTGGATTCCTGAAACGGCATTATTAAGACTTTAAAATATTTAAAAATGGTGTTTGCGTGGATTCTCAGAGCAGCATTTTTATATTTGAAACCTTCAAAATGCGTTTGAGGTGGATTTCTCTGAATGCATTTTGAAACCCTTAAATCTAAATATTGTCGTTCCAAGTGGATTTCTTGAAAGCATTTATTAAGACTTTAAAATATTAAAATGGTGTTTTTGACGTGGATTTCTCAGAGCAGCATTTTTTATATTTTAAAACCTTCAAAATGTCGTTTGGGGGTGGATTCTCTGAATGGCATTTTGAAACCCTTAAAATCTAAATATTGTCGTTCCAGTGGATTTCTTGAAACGGCATTATTAAGACTTTAAAATATTAAAATGGTGTTTTGCGTGGATTCTCAGAGCAGCATTTTTATATTTTAAAACCTTCCAAAATGTCGTTTGAGGTGGATCTCTGAATGGCATTTGAAACCCTTAAAATCTAAATATTGTCGTTCCAAGTGGATTTCTTGAAACGGCATTATTAGACATAAATTTAAAATGTGTGTTGTTGTGGTATTTCTCGAGAGCGGCATTTTTTATATTTTAAAACCTCAAAATGTTGTTGTGGGTTGATCTCTCTAACGCATTTTAAAGTTTTGAATCTAATATTTTCGTCCGGGTGGTTCTATCAAAACAGCATTATTCAGCCATCAAAATAAAAATTTTGTCGTTCCGGATGTCGTTCTCGGTTTTGTCGGTTTTTCGTTCTCGGAACGGCATTTTTTAAACGTAAAACTATATGTTCTGCAAATTATGAAATCAGAAATTAAAAACAAAAAAAAGTTTGTGTGGCTCGAAAAATTCATGCGCGCTCAGATTCGGTTGATACATAATCATCTATAACCTATTTAACCTTACACTCAAACATCATTCACCGTCGCCCAAGTGTCACACAACACTTATCATTAACCATAAACACTTCTCCACTGCATCAACTTTCTTCGAAACATAATTCACCACGCATTAACATCACTCGACAACTTCAACCAACTCTCAAACAACATATAACATCGTCTGACCATCTTACAACACGTATCATCAACTACAAACACCGCTCAACAACTTTCGCCATCTTTCAAACAACATTTACCGTCTGACCAATACATAAAAATGATCATAAATCACAAACACTTCTCAACAGCTTCGACCACCTCCGAAATAACAAACTAAATTACCCACGTTTAAATTACCACGCGTTCAAATAATGAGTAATAAGAATCTGTTTGTGTCAAGATGATATTTTAATAATATTTTAAGTTTTCATCTGTTCACGATTTTTATGATGTATGTAATATATTAAGAGAAATTATTTTTAGATTGTGTAACAACATAGTCTAACAACAACTTAGAAATGTTTACATGATGAGCTGGTCATTCTCCGATTGAAGTTATTAAGGCGCACAGAACACGTTTTGTTGTTGAAGATTACGGCATTGCTAAATTTGAGGAAACAAAGGTTAATAGTCTGAATTTTCAAAACAAATAGATCAAAAATGCATTTTATTTAAAATTAACGAAATTTGAGGGGATACATGGAAGCCTCATATCACATTAAATTTACAAACAAACATCCTGAGTTGCAATTGAAACAACATCATTATGCGACCAGGAAGAAACCCAGAAAGATAACGACGAAGCTAAATCGGAAAAAATCTCAAAAAAATACCGGACAATTTGGAAAACTCTACCTGAAATAAAAANAACATACATCCTGAGTTGCAATTGAAAAAACATCATTATGCGACCAGGAATAAACTCAGAACGATAACGACGAAGCTTAATCGGAAAAAATCTCAAAAAAATACCGGACAATTTGAAAAACTCTACATGAAATAAAAAAAACAGCTCGTATCTTCAGAAATAGAAGGTACAAATTTCGAGAGCTATCCGTGTTTCTCTCATAGTCCAGAAGTTGATAATTCAACTCCTAAAAGAGTTGAAGATATAATTGATCGTGAAGATTCACCACCACCAAAAAATCAAAAAACAATTGGACAAGAAGTTATATTAATTAATGAAGCAAAAGTGAAATTAACATGTTCTTCATGTGGCACCCGCCCAACTCAACATAAAAAAGCTTTTAGTTATTTTATACAAGGTATACGCCGTCATATAAAAGATTCAAAAAATGTGCTGGCAAATTTTTGTCATTTTTCATAGATGATCAATGTGTGCCGCTCGACATCAAAGGAAAAAAAGAAACTAAAATTTTGAGAAATCTATTATGACTTCTAATTTTAATTCAAATAAAATTTGAAAACTCTTCATTTCGATTTACGGGGGTCATTCGATGTCGAGGTGTAATAATTTTGGGGAGTTGTTACAGTAATTGTATTTGTGTGGTGGCGAACAGATTCTTTTTTATTACAGCTTGATCCACTAGCCCGCCTATCTGCATTCACAAAATTAATTACAAGTAAAATTGTTGTCTTTATTAGGAATAATTATAAAAACCTAGCACCAGTATGAATGAGCGTTTTTTGGTTCTTCCATTTCAGATTTTCAAAGCTTCGGCTGAGAAAATATGGATACACCTCGATAATTATGCCCTGGAACTTTGAACAAAAAACTCTAAGATTTTCATAAAATAAAATCGTCCCGATATGTTGATGACCAAGAAGATAAAATTAAAAAAAAACATTGGAAAAACACTGCAGGAATTTCGAATTTCAATTCAATGAACCATGATAAACGACATAAAATTATCTTTAACATGATGTATCATACTGCCATTTCCAAGACTATTATTTGTAGCTGGTGCATTAACATATTAAGCTCGTCGTTTCGTGTGGATCTCTCGGAACGAAATTTAACCTCGTTAAAATTTAAATTGCCTCCAAACCTAGTATTTCATGTTCATGATCAGATTGTCTTCAAATAAAGCTAGTTTCTTAAAAATTGCCCTCAAAAATCGTTTTTTATTCAGTTTTTCAGAAAAATTTGTAATTTACTATGGGAAAAAGGTGTTTTTTTTTAAACGGACGGGTTCGGTGTATAAATTTCTGCCAAACTGTACTTAAACGGACGGCCCCGCAGGGAAATTCTCGCCAATTTGCTTAAACGGACGAATTGTGAGTTTCAAGTTGTCCGTTTAAATACAGTGTACTGTAGTTGGAAATTCGAAAATTTTTCTCATTATAGTTTCAAAAATTTCCAAACTAATTTTTTCGAAATCCTTAGCTGAAAATACTAGAAATGGTTATTTTCACTATATTAAAATATGCTTTTCGTTTTGTTTCCTCGCTCTTGTTTATATCTCTGAATCATACTTTTTTGAATGAAAATACGGTCGGGCGCAAAAATAAAGTTCAGCCCTCTTAGTCAAAAATTAAAAAAAAATGTATTTCACCCAGACTTGCTAATTGGTAAGCCGACGTGTCGACCGTTTAAATTTATTTCATTTAACTCATGAAAAAAAATATTTCTTCCGATGTGTTAAATTTCGGTTTTTTTCGACTTTTTTCAAAATTTTAAAGCTTTTATTGACTTAAAAAATCGTAATGAATGAAAAATAAATTAATTTGCACGGTCGAACAGGACGCGTATTTTAAGAGTTACTTATTACTAAAAAATAAATTTTACTGGTAATTAGACACGTAACTTTTCATACGCGTGTTTTTGAGTGTTCTTTTCAAAGACGATAAAGTAAAAATAATAAATCTAAAGAAATATCAGATTATACAAAGTAAGCTGAAAAGTGGCAACTTGTGTTTGAAAAAGTTTTTACCGAAAACTTCGAAGGGACACAATTTCCCATCAAGACAAAAAAATTGAAAAATGCAAATCTGTCAAATGCCACCGAGCCCCTCAAAGTTCAGTCTTAAGTAACCGACGAGGCTGTTCAACGAGACTCATAGGTGATAGGAAGCTCATTTTAGTTGCATTGTCATTTCGTGGCTGGTTTTGCTTCCAGAATATAAAAAAAAAATTTTCGATGTCAAAAATTTTTCAAATTTTCTATATTTTCAAAGGTTTTATTTTCCTTAACCGCACTGTATCTTTTGAAGTTATAAACTTTTTGCTCTAATTTTGTTGCATTAGATCACTGTGAATTAGATCTTGAACATTGGCAAAAAAAAATTTTAAATTTCGAAAAAAAAAAATTCCAAATATTTTCTTAGATCCAGAAATTTGGGGGTAACCGACTGAGGCTGTTCTCGAGACTCAGAAGTGATAGAAAGCTGATTTTAGCTGCATTCTTATTTTTGTTAACGGTTTGCTTTAAAAACCTAAAAAAAGATAAATTTCGATAAAAAAATTTCCGAATTTTGCATAATAATGGAATTTTTTCTAAGTATTTTTTTCAGGTAATTAACTTTTTCTCGTGATCTAGACATTGGATCTGACTATCTTTTACAACTAATTTTTATTGTGCATTACTGACAAAAATGTATCAAAAATTATGATTTTTACTCAAAAAAGTTTTGGAATTTTTCTTCAAAATCTATTTTTGACGAATTTGAGGGTAAATAAACTTTGAGTGCCTCTAAAAAGCTAATGAGAAAAAAAAACTCTTTGTACCGCCTCGCTTTGACACACTTTTAAAGAAGTGCTTTCTTCAAAAAAAAATCTGATATTGTTCGACTAAATGAAATCGGGGGTCAGCGAACATGTGCAAAAACACCCATTTATTTTTGGAAATTTCTCTAAATAAGAAGAAATTTGAAAATCAGGCTTTGTACGGCTGTTAAGCTCACAAATTAAAGTTTATACTGAAAAAAAAAAGAAAATTTTGATATCCAGGAGCTAGATAAAATTACCCAAAAAATCACTTTTTGGACCGGTATACCGGCCGGTCCGGTCATACAAAAAACTTTTGACAACCATTTTTTGAAAATTTCAAACAAATATCTCCTAGAATGCCGAAGTTTGAACTCAATACGAATTGCGGTTAGCTCAGGACTAACGTTTGAAAATCAGTAAAACCCGTCGTTCCCCCTAAGTTCATCTTTTGAAATTAAGGAAAAATTATCCAAAAAATATTTAAAATTTCGGTGAAACCTGAAAATATGATTATTTCTTTAGAACATTTCTTTGTTAACAATTATTTTTTCTAGATTGTTTTGAAAATACAGATGTCACCGTAAGATAAGGTCGGAATGGCAAAATTGGTTTTTGCTTTAAAGCAACCCGTTAAACATTCCGAATTATTATTAAATTGTTACTCATGGACAAATATTAGTTTCAGTACACAATTTTTCAAAAACAAATTTGTACTGAAAGTGATATTTTTCAGAGGGTACAAGGAATGTTTAGCAACAAATTGCACTTCGTACCTTCCTATCAGACTTTTTGGCTCCAGTGAATTTATAAAATTTATGCCTTGAGCCTTTTTTGTTGGCCGTCGAATACCAAAACCAGTTTCTCGAACATATGGTTTTCCCGTGATCGTCATGGAAAGGGTAGTCAGAATAAACATGTATATGATATACAGTAAATGTAAGAAGGGAATCTTCAGGCACGGCGTTGCGCGTTCGACCCTTATTTTCGAAGCCCTCATTGGTCAATGTCGTTATTTCTGGTGTTCTCATCGGTCAAACGCGTAACGCTGGGCTTAGAGATCCCCTTCTTCCATATAACAGAAAATTAACCTAGAAAGTGCTTAACAAAATCAAGTTGACAATCCTCCTTAATTTTGACAGCCCCAAGTAACCCTATAAAAGGCCGATCGTGGTACCTAGTGAAAGTAAATTGATGGTACGAATCGCACCAGAAGCGAGACATTCCGCTTATGTCAGCTACGACGGGAGACAATCAATAGAATTAAAGAAGCCGTTAGATTTAATTATAACAACAAGTGAGTTTTCGGTGCCGACGGTTGCTAAAGAAGACCAGGACTGGTTTTCAACACTACAGGAGTTAATGCAGTGGAACATTAGAATAAAACAGAAATCCCTCTCAAATAATAATAATTCTACTACAAAGTTTTAATGAAAATTCTATCATTCGTTTTCAAAAAAGGACATTCTCGAGAGATTAATAGTTTTTATTTACTTTTTACTATTATATCAGCTTCGGACATATTTATAAGCTTATTTGAATGGTCCAAATTTTGGTTGATCGAATGTTATCAATAACTAAGTTAAATTTGTACGAAAGAAAGACATCTTTTCTGTAACCAAGATAACCACAATGATTGGTGTTAAATTTAGATTTTATAACTGTATAAACATAATTCTATATAACTTCTTTATTAGTGAGTAACTCACTGTGAGTTCTTGTCCAATTAAACAAATTGATTTTAAACTGTACTATGATTTATGTTTTATTTTCAAATGAAACGCATTACATACAATTTACGTTTCATCCGTCGTTTATCGGGTCACAAGCAAAATGGCAAAAAAGTGAAATGTAGAATTCTACATTTTGCTTTTTTGGTCATTTTCATCAACATTTGTACTTTAGTAAAAAATGAAGAAAAAAGTGCAATCTGAGTCATTAGATTAGGGGAAATTTCGATATTCAATTTTTTCTGAATTTTAATAGCGCAACAATTTATTCGCCATTTTGCTTTTCCGCCATTTTGCTTGCTAGTCGCAAGTTGCGACCCTCGTTTATCAACAAATTTGATTTCAAAATTGAATAAAATAGTTATAAGATTTTAATAGCCTAGAGTTAATTCATAATTGAATTATAAATACAACTCAATTAATCAAAAATTTAGCTCATTTTATAAATGACAAAAAATATTATTATTCTCGAGTTTTTTGAGACAAACAATTTTTAATATTTATTATTGTAGTTATAATTATAGTTTATAATTATTTTGTTTTTCAATCCAATTGTTTTTCTCTATGTTTCGGTTAAGAAAAATGACCGAAACGTCAAAAAAACAATTTTTGAATCGACAAATATTTTTAATCGAACCATTAATTTAAGAGAACTGAAAAAGATAGATAGCCAACTTAACTTTTATACCGTAGGACCACCTAAAATTTCGAGAGAAAACTCATAATTAAAAAGTGCTTAAATTCCTATACTATAGTACTATGGTAAATTTATAAAAATTGAATTCTACCTACATTTTTAATCAAAATACTTATCATCGTAGGTTGACTACATAATTGGTATTTCTCATGATTTTATATTTTGTTTAAATCGCATTTTTGTTTGAAACCAATGGTGGATATATTTAAGCTAAATTATATTTGCAATTGAGTTTTTTGGATATTGCCGCAATAAAAGGCATTCAATATGCAATGCGATATGAACCCATACGAGTAATTTGACCCCATAACATATCGCCGAAAAATTGTTTATGGTTAAAAATGGTTAAAAAATATCCAGTGACCGGTACTCAATTAAGTTGCAAATCTAATTTAGGCACAAAAAAGCCGCAGATATTGATTGCCAGTACTTAAATTGTATAGAGCATAATCAGCAAGTAACTTACCAAATCACACTTGGGAGCAATATGCAGTTGAGACCAAATCACACTTGGGACCAAAATGCAGTTGGGACCAAAATGCACTGACAATTTATATAATAATTAAAATTTCATTTAACAATTAAACTAAAATCATGAATTCAGCTTAGGAAATTCGAAATATTTTTCAATTAAGATAAAATTTCAAATTTATGCTTCCAAAAATTAAACACAGTCAAAAAGTTAAAACATTAAATAAATAAGAAAAAAAATCGACAAAATTTCGATGAAGATTTTTTAAAAAATCAAAAATTTTGTTTAGAAATTGTTTTCGAAGTTTTAAAATTGTTCTAAAAAATATATGTAAAATTACAAAAATTAAGAACAATTTCCAAATTTTTAGAATTTTGAATATTCAATCAAATAAATTGATTAATGAAAACGTGAAATCAAGAAGAAAATTTGTAAATCTTAATAAATAGAAAAGTTTAATTCCAAACCGAAAAATTTCGTCGAAAACAAAAGTTTAAAAACTTGTTTTGACTCATATTAGAGATTTAACATTTGACGACGAAAAA
>SCLH01000053.1:23938-34245 GCA_004367855.1 Oikopleura vanhoeffeni | reverse complement strand
AGAGCACAATTGTGGCTCAAGCATACCTTAAATCATCCAAAAAAACGGGATCGTAGAATCTTTCTTTCGAACAACATTATAAAGAATTTTGATTCGTTCAAGTATTACGGGGAGTTGTTTTTAGGATTTTTCGCCTATGTTTCACTCCGGAAAATTATTTCGGAACGAGGACATAAAAAAACAAATGAGATATTAGCCAGGTTTTTAGGAAAGTGTTTTGTGCATGCCAAACAGTTAAATAAATTTTTTTGATCTAGTCAAGTATTTTTTTCGGAGTGAAAATTTCTAAATTTTTCACTTCAAGTATCCATGAAAAAAATTTAAATAATTTAAAAAGTGAATTATAGCAATCCAAAAATTGTCCCAGTTGTAACTTCATTGCCATATTTAACTTGAAACAATAGGAAAAAGTGTAATAATCTGCTTTTGTATAGGAAAATTAAACCTTTTTATTCAAAAATCATGATTTTTCCATCAAAATTTTTGACCTTATTATTAAATTTACTTTTGATTATGAGGATATAATAAAGCGACAAAACTGTGACGTAGGCCATATACTAGTGCACTGTTTCCGACAAAAATGCCACTTGTGAGGACACTGTTGACCGTTGTATTACGTAGATATGTATACCTTGCTTTCTTACTATTATTTTCTAGAACAAAATATTAAAATTCTAGAATTCAAAATGTCAGGAATGCAAAAATATTACCTTCAAGCTTCCTTATGCAGAAATAATGGAAATTCCACTGCCTCAAGCTTCTTGTAAACGACGTTCAAAGTAGAGCCACAATTGTGGCTTTCTTGGTGCACTTGGCGGGAACTTTTTTTATATGCGCACAAGGGTTAAACGTATTATATTTGAAATTTTTTGTCCATTTTAAGTAATTCGGTCTTTTCCTTTCATTTCTAATCCGTTTTTGAAAAATGATATTGAGACGCATAATTGACCAATTTGATTTTTTAGACTACCTTGTAGTGGATCATAAAGTTATTGTTTCACAACCTTTTCGCATTACCCGTCATTATTTTGAACAGTCCTATACTAGGGCGTATGCCGCGTCACAGCGTCGCGGCCAAATAGAGCTAAAGCAGTATCTGGAAATCCAAGGAAGTCATTGCTTTCTTTATTTTTTCCGAAAATTCGAAAAAAATTAAGTTCGAAAATTTTCAAAATTTTTCGATTTTTTTTTCAAATCCGAAATTTTTAAATGCATGTGGAATAGCAATATATCCCTTTATTGTGCCCGGAGTAACACTAAAAACTTATTTGCCTGTTAAAGAATAGGGAATAAGTTTTGTGTAGATGTTACCCGGGCATCATAATGGATATGCACCAGTAACGAAAGAGGAGAAAATTCTAAGAATTTGGGGCTGAAAAAAATTTCAACCCAGATTTTCATAAGGAACAAATAATCATTTTGCGCGATGAGTCAGCATGGTTATATTTGCGGGCCAATGCAAAGCATATGCTGCACCAACATTGATCGGATTATTAATCAGGGAAGTCGAAAATGACAGTTCAAATGTTCCAAAGTGACCACAAAGAGCCGCTAGGGAGAACAATGTAAGGGCATTGCTGGACGGGATTTTCTGTTGCCATTGAGTAATTGGTTTCAGGAAAGTCGAAAATGACACGTAAAATGTTCCAAAGTTACCACAGGGAGCCCAGAGAGCAAAAATTGGACATATGAAACCTGATTTTTTTAGAGATAATTGATATCTGTTTGAGCGAATTGAAGTTTCAACTCATCCAAAGTACACACATTTGTTTTCCAAAGCGAACCTCAAACAATAAACTTATTATTAATTTCATATTCTCTGATGAATCTCAAAGGGGCGTTAGAAATAAGCTCTGTGACGATGCTCAAGAATATTCAAAAATATCTCAGCATTTATTAGTGATTTCTGGAAGAGAATTTATAATTAAAATAATAAGAATTATTCAACGTTTCGCTTTTTTATTAGCAGCTTTCAGGATTGTGAATTAATTTGTTCAGAAAATACAAGGAGCGAAAATATCAAAAATGTATTCAGCAGCTATTTAGACATTGAATTCCGATAAGAGTTGGCGAGCGAAAGAACAAACGTGCTGAGGAGAATTCAGATACTCAATTTGAGTGATTAATGGTTTTGTGGGCAAGTGGTATAGTAGTCTTTTAAAAATTACCCACATCAGAATAGTGCCAAAAAACGTGATTCATTTTGATTATGAAGATCCCGGTCTAAGGTTTTATGAAAAATGCTCAGTTTTCCGTCGTTCGAAAATATGATCTGAAAGCTTTTCTGCAATACACTGAAAGTGTTGCCATAAAAATATTGTCTCTCTTTTTCTGCCTAGCTCTTTACGCCGTCTTCAGTCTAAATTTTCTCTTTCAAATTATGTCTGCTGGGTAAGGTAGTGGGGCATTTGATATATAGTAAATGCCTTTAAGCAGGTGAGTGTGTGTCGTATGTCCTGTGTAGCTGGCCTATTTTTGATTCATACGACCTGTCATGCACTAGTGGCTAAGACAAACGCATTTTAAATGATAGCAAAGTTTGTGCGTTTCAATCCTGAGGTTTTGATTGGTTTTGCGTCGGGGGGCGGAAAAAGCATTAGACAATTGAATACCGTTTATAGGCTAATTCGGATGTGAAAAATTGTAAACCAATTTTATCTGGCTTGGTTAGTTTTGCATGTAAAATCAATGTTTTTTTGATGTGGTACCCCGGTATGCATAAGTGGAAAGTTACGTCGGTGTTTAGGTTGGCCATTTTGTAAAATTGCCGTTAAATGTGGATTCTATGGTTTTAGGGATATGCGTTTTGTAGTAGAATGGGTTTTAGGTTATGTTCCATGTCGTTAAAGAGTCATTTCAGGGGTGGGTTAGGAACTTCGAGTTTTGAGAATGGTGTGGGTGTAAACATAGTCGAATATTACTCACCATAATTTTGTTTCGAGAATGGTGCCTTTTGATAATTTGTTATGATGGTTTCTGCTGGTATGCTGCTCTGGTTAGTAGGCAAAATTTCAAACGTATCCTCCTTCAAATAGATGGTGCTAGACAACATGTGAGTTTGGTTCCACATCAAATTCATAACTAAAACTTTAACACGTGTAGTCCCATTTGTATGACCTTTTCAAAAATATGCTCAAAAGAACCTTTTTTATAGCCAAGCAGATACAGTCATTCTACGTATGCTTATCCATTTAAGATTGCCCTTGGCGTTCAAGTTTTGCCTATTACAGTTCGTTCAAGAATGCCTAGAAAAGTCAGCAAAAAGTGAACTATGGGGTGATCCCATTTTAACACCTGGTTCTGCTAAATGTAACCTATGTGACATATGAAAAATGTTTGAGTTATTGAGATCCATGTAAAATTCCGAATTTCTCTCTGCTAGGCAACGGTAAGGAACAGTGCCGCGTGTGTGTATCTTTTTTCGAAAAAAATAAACTTTTGGTCTTATAAAACTTTCAGTGCGTGTGTGTGTGATGTGCGTGCCATGTGTTTATTGATAGTAAGGTGTGAGGCGAGAGTTAACGTCCAGACTGACAATTTTCTGCTGTTTTTGAGTCAAAATAAGGTTTAGTCTTCAAAAATCGATTTTTAAATTCCTATTTGGCTTTTAAAGCTTAGTACATTTTTTCGTTGAGGAACAATAAGTAATTTATATAATTTTTCAGCCCCTAATGGTCACTGTCGAAAGCTGTGCTATGGAGGTCTCAAAGTGAAGTGTGTGGTGGTGGCGTGCGTGTGAGCGCGTGTGTGTGAGTGGAGATTGTAGATTGAGGTTTTATTGAAAGTTTTGACCTATTTCCCAAAACTTGAATTTTGGTGTTTTTTCCAAAAGCGTTTTGAAATTTCATATTGTGTCGGAATAGAATTAAAGTTGCAATTTTTGGGAAAATCGGGTGTCATTTTTAGGAATTAAATATGTATTTGACAGAAGTGCGTGGTTTTTGGGCAGGAACATACGATTTTTAGATTTATTCACACCGCCGTAAAAGATTCAATTCTGGGTGCTCGGTGGGTTTAAACTTCAAAAGTTCCTCAATTCTTGCGCCTTAGTATCGTGTGCGTGCGAGTGTGTGTGGGCGCATGTGAGCGTGGATGGTGATCGTCTGTGCGTGGTGGCTCGATAGAAAGTTCATTTGATGCCGTTTACGGCCTCAGATTTACCCCTATTAAAAGTGCGTCTAACCTAAAAAGTTTCTGACCCTTCGTGTTCTAACAATCCGCCTGGATTGGGTTATTGGGCCGAATTTCTAGCAGAACTTTTTATCTCATCCTGTGTACTGGGTGAAGTGCGTGGCGAGTGTGGAAGAGTCGAGAGATTAAATAATCAAAAATTAATATTTATAATTTATGCTTTATTAATATAAGTAAAAATGGGAAAAATAAAATTAACAAAATAATCTTTAAGCGAAACATTATAATTTATAAACTAATTTAAATTTTAAAAACTCGTGCCCCCAGTTACCGACCGCGGATAAAACCGTGCCAGAAACTTGTTTGTCAGGAAAAATAGATTGGGTGTGGGGTGAGAAGATTAGGGTGCTACGTAGAACCCCTAGTCTTATCTGTTGTGTCACCCAACCCCTGAGTTTTTTTTTGACATATAAAAGTTTTGCCATGCCCCGAGGCTGTACCATATAATTTTATGTGTACACGTATATAATCCTACTTTGAAGTAATATAATAAAGTATATTTTTAGAAGGCTTAGGTAAACTCGTGCTATCTCTATGTGTCATACACTCCCGGTTAATAACAACGACGCAAAGCTGGTTTCTTGTGGGAACGGCTAGGGTGTTAAACATAAGATGGGTTGTGTTCGTCATGAAACAACGACCATATTCTTTCTAACACTAAAATACCATTAGACTTTTCTGAGAAGAGTTCTTTGCCATGCCACGAGGTGTACACACTATAACTGTTATTATTTTCTATAAACCAGCAAAATGTTGTACACGTGTTAGAAATATATATTTAGCTTAGGTACATCTTTTTTTTTTAATGTTCAATCCGATTTTCTCAGGCATGATTACTGGATGGATTATACCCATAATAAGAAATGATAAATTTGGTTATTTTGGAATATACATGTACCCAAGTAACAAAGTATTTGCCACTCGGCCAATGGGTACACATTATCTCCGTTTAAACTCATAGAATTGTAACATGTAGAAACAGCTAGCGCGTCGCTGGAGCAATGTTTTCTCAATTTTCATGACTTGAGTAGCGAAGCCCTAATGGAAAAATGTACTAATTAATGGATTTATAATAGAATTTATTGTTAATTATGTTTCTGATTTGCATTTGTAAGGTTTTTCGCATGGGTTAAATTTCTATTCACATATTTTACTTCCTACAATTTCCCCACTTCCATCAAGTAATTTTGGCCATGCCCTTAAGTGTACCACATTACAATACTGTTATAACAGCCCCCGCAGGCCGCCGGTGATTTTGGGCCATACTATTTAAGTTTCTTGTGTCGAAAAGGAAAAAATTGCTTTTGGATCGATATATTTATGAAATTTTTTTTTCGAAAATTACCAATGTTTTTTGTATCATGTAGTGTACAGAATCATCGTGGCAAACACAAATTTGTAACATTATTTGATCATTTATTATACATACTATTTGTGATCAAACTATTATCACCCAGGACCAGTATTGGTATTCTAATAACATTTAGTTATCTCAAAACATTTTTACATTCAAAACTGTTGTTTGGCATACTGTTCAGTGTGTACCATCAGATCAGATACAGCCCCAGCAGGGCCCGCGTGGAGCAATGCTATCTAAATTATATGTAAAGAGAGAAGCCTAATAAAAAATCTAAGGTTATATGATTTTTATAAATATTTTGGTATTGTATGAGATTGCTTATGACGGCCTTTACCATAGAACATCATATTCTTACTGGTGCATCAAATCCTGTGTTTTTTACATGCAAAAAAGTGTTGTCAATAGCGCGAATGTGTCCAGTCGTTGATAATACATACACATCCCGTTAGTGTACCCCGCCGGGTCATCTGAGCCATTAAATATTGAATAATAAAGTCTGACTGTTAGAATCAAGACAAATTTTAGCATCGCGATTATGTTTATAGTCAAAAACATGATATTTCGAAAAATTCCCATGTTTATTGCCTCAAGACCGGATTCTGAATTCCGTTTGCAGATTGCGCATCGAGCCAGTAGAAAACTTTATATATAATTTTTACTACAATGTAGTTTGTGAGTATCTTTTTTCAATTTTAACTGTCATTTTTTGTGCTCTCCTTCCAGATACCAATTTATACGAGCTTCATTTTATATGGAGCCTGCATTCATATACGCACGCTTATGTGGCTTGCGTTTTTGCTCCTCAGCGGCTTTCGTGCGGTCCATTTAGAGCTTAAACCTAGTGGTCGAATTCGGATTCCTGAGGATCGATTTCCCGCCAGATCCTCAAATTTTTCTATTTGAGCCTGGCCATTTATGGCCCGCGTTATTTGCCTCTCGTTAGCGTTCTTCGTGGGGTCGCAGTCTCCTAGAGCTTAAGCCTATGTCGTACGTTATTCGGGATTCCTTCTGGTCATATTACCCTCATTGCGGCCATTTTTTTCGCCCCGCATTTGCCCGCAAAATATACCCCAATGCCGTATGAGTCATTATCTCTCTGTAAACACCGGAAGTGGAGATAGAATTTTCTAGTGACTATCAGTTTTTCAATCGGAAAGGATTCTTGATGGCGATGATGAACAATTTTTCGTATTTTGCTCATTTTTCTAGGGATTTTGCCCTTTTGCTACCGGATATAGAAGAGAATATGTCTTCGAATTACACTTGATGCAAAGAAAATGTATGAATTAATAATTAGGCAAATTATTGGAAAATTTTGAGCCGATTAAGGGGGTAGGCGACTCATTTCAAATTGAAAAAGTGCGATTTTTTACATTTTTTTCAAAATTTATAACTTTTTTTAACTTTTCCTGACCCAAAATCCGCAAAAAAAATGAGTCATTTACAGTTGCAAATAACAGGCCTCGAAGAACCACCATGCCAATTTTCAGGAAATTCTGGAGCCATTTAGGGGTCGGCGGCTCAATGGAAAATGGACCATACCAAAAACTTATTTACTTTTGTAGAACAGAAGTAATATAAATCAGTCACGACTCGTCCGCTCAAAATAGTTTTCGTGTATTTTTTAAATTGACTTTTTAGGTCAATCTTACTTTTCACACGTGACATGTTATGTTGTCCATCTCATTTTTCAAAATTACCAATTTTACCACAATTATTCTTTTTCGTTTCGACGTTAAATAATTTTATAATTTTTCTGCTCATTCGTAATAAGTAGGATTTTCAGTGATAAATCGATTAATTCAGAATCTGAATTTCAGATATACTAAAAAGTATATGTCAGAAGAATATTGTGGACTGGGAGAAGAATGCTATTTTGATGAAAATACAGAAAACAGTTCCCATATAATTCAATGCGATCAATGCAAAAATGTAAGTATTTTTAGCAAATTTTGTTTTGTAAAATAAAACATGGACTAAATAAAAATCATTTTTTTGCAAATTTCCAAAACACGATTTCAACTTGAAGTGTTTTTTGATAATAACTCTATTTTGGTAGCCCTTTTATTTGCGAATACCAGTTCAGTAAATACATTTACTCAAGTATAGTACATAATAAAGTAAATACATATTATCTTTAGATACTTAAGGGTATCCCGGTCCCTAATTTGACATATTCTCGATTAAATATTAGCCAAACACGGCGGTGGCCCATAACTCCAACCACGATAGCAGCGAAAAGAGAGAGATACTTTTAATTTTGAGCCTAATCTTTTGACAAACTTAGAGACCGAAAAATGATTCAAAATATATATTTCGTAAAAATACAAAACACATTTTAGATTCTGGTGGCATTTTTTTTAACTCGTAGGTCACAAAGAAAAAAATAAGCGCAATTTTCATTTAAATCAATAAACTTAAATGATAATTTGTGTTTTTCGTATTTTTGCCCAAGCAACAATTCCGAGTAAGGCAATAAATCATTAATTGTGAGGCGTTTTGGGAGCTGAACAACAAAAAATAATGGAAATTAAGGAGTGAAAAGAATCCTTCGAGTGTTTTTGGAAAGCCTTTTAAAAAGCGTAGGTGGAGAGCTTGTTAATCCAGATTACTGTTAAATTTTTCAAATCAACCGTGAAATTTGTTTTTCTTCAAGATTGCTAAAGTTTTGGGATTCAGCTTGCTAGTTTATCAATAATAGCTTCGTAACTGTCATCAAATCCTGGGCGAACCCACTCCTAAGTGAGATCGTGGTGGCTTTTCCAATGGCTTGTGGGAAATAATAGCCTTTTAAACTAATATCTTTTTGTTGAGATTAAGAGTGAACGCGTTATTTTTCCAATTGCTATATTGAGTATCCCGTATAACGCTTGAGAAGTCCAAAATTGGATTATTTTCTAAAAATATTCTCACATCTATACTTTTAATCGGCTAAAACAAATTGCTGTATTTCTTTTTGAGTATTCCTATTATCTGGAACCAATCAGCATATATCGGTCGAAAAAATTCTACTGCACGTATTTAATCATCTTAATGCAATTTTGAAATTCCTGCTTAGTCAATATAGTGTAATTTCAAGATTATACTTACATGGCGTTCTTCTTATCTTTCTTCCACTCTTTTTATTAACTTTTGACACAAGGAAATTTTTCAATAATTTTGCGTCGATCACTATTTTAATGCTGAATTATGCGCGCCATTTATACATTGATTGGCTAATAGATATTGAAAGGCCCAAAATCTGAACAAAACTTATTTTGAAATACTTTCATTGTGAGTAATTTTTCTTGCGAGTTGATTTTTTTTGTACTTCTGATAATGATACCATATCTAGACTTATTTTTCCGTTATTATGCACAGTCCCACGATATTTTTGAAATTTCTAGAATATTCGTCACAAAGTTTCCATTTTATTTTGGTCTGAATTTCCGTGAAAAATTGATCAACTATGGGTTTTATTTTTTTGTTTTGCTCTCTGTATTTTCGGGCATTTCAGTATTAGTACGCGATCTCATGTTCTAGACAAATATCCGATGAAATAATTGTTGTGTTTTTTTAATTGCAAACGATCCGAAGGTGATGAATGGTCAGTGCTCAATTTGAAAATACCGAATTTGCGACGTGGTTCCGGACAAATAACTACTGCACCCAATCCCTTAAGGGGGGTTGTATAGGCTGGAAAGGCTTTTTGAAGGCTCATACTTTTCTATTCCTTATAACAATCTTATAAAAATCTTGGGAATAGTAGTTCGTAGTCTCTGGAACACATTTTACTTTTTTTCATAGCATGTTCGGACACAAGGTAAATTGAGTAGCACCGCGACCCAAATTTTTTTTTGAAAGTCGTTTTTTTCGCCTTTATTCAAAACAATTTGATTCCTCACAGATACTATATATTTTTATATCAAAAAAAAACTGATATTGTCGTTTTTTTCATTTTTAACCTAAAGTGCTTTAAAAATAACGAAAGTGTCGTTTTTTGGCCATTTTTGCCACTAAAAGTCGTATTTTTTTGTTGTATTTATGAATTTATTTTTATGCATACAGAACATTGCCTAAAAATTTAAAAAAATGATATCGCCCGATTTTCAATGTCAGTTTTTACTCCCAGGAGGACAATTTGAAAATTATTTTTTGAGGTCAAGGTCGTATCAAATTTCTGTATATCAAAAGATTCGCAACTATATGTTTTCTTGAAACGGGATTATAAACTATGGCCAATTAATTCCGTTCTCGCGCAAGAGCAAAAAACATTTTCCTATTTTAGACACTTAAAAAATTTCGATATTTTTTTGGAAAATTTTGAATTTTTTTTTCACAATTTTTAAAATTCATATAACTAAACAGGCACGTTGAGATCAGAAATGTGAAATTAAGTTGACAGCACTTCCGTTTTTTCGACATTTTGATACTAAGGCTTTTTCTGTGGAAATGCTGAAACGTCATTTTCGGAATATAACAAGCCAAGGGTTGTGACATCGAATGGAAGTACTTTTTCGAATTTCGCTGATTGGCTGTAAATCGACAAAAAAGTGCGCGCATCGAAAATTTGACATAAAAGTGAGAATAGGAAATCTAAGTGCCCCAAAAGATATCCTGTATACGATTTGCTGGAAACGATATTAGCAACTATGGTCTCATTTTCAACACAAACAGTGCTAGAGAGCAAAACTAAATATTTATAGCAAAACCCTATTTTTTTTAACTTAAAAGTTTTAAGCTATTAAGTTGAAACCTATTAAAATGCATTGAATAT
>SCLH01000052.1:327267-344265 GCA_004367855.1 Oikopleura vanhoeffeni | reverse complement strand
CACATGTTACTGTCTATAATTATTCTTGAAATTATTCTCACGACCAAACAAATTTCAATTACGTAACTATGCTGCAATAGCCTATGCCACGTTATGCCGCATAGCCTATGCACATTATTAAATATTTCAAAAAAAGTGCACCTTTCGAAAAAAAGCACTTTAGTGCATATTTTGACTAACCGTATTTCAAATATATTGAATAACAGTTAGGTTGTCTTGATCAAACAGCCTTTTGAAATTATTTCGCAACGTCTCGACTTTATTTTTTTAAAAATATTTGAACGTTTTTATAAAAAAGCATCACTCGTATTTTATGAACTTTCGAATAAAATTCAAAACTTGAAGGTCAAAACGAATTAATGAACGGTTCATTGTTTGATATGGCCTAAGTTAGTATTACGATAGAAACTGATAAAAAAACACCGCAATTCAAAAAGGAAATAAATAAACCAACTAACTATTGCGAAGTCCCGTTTAATAACCAAATTTTTGATCGAAACCCATCACTCTATAATGAAACTCATTACCCTTTGTGAACACCATTTTTGAAAAAACAAACAATGTTGAGAAAAATTAGCTTCGTTTTTTGAATGCTTATATGCTGAAGTATTCCAAAAAATTTGTAGGTATCGAATGCATATAATTGTACCCTGCACATGTAATTAAAAAACCTCTTACAAAATTGGAAAAAACAAATTTTGGCTGAAAACAACTTTTCTATTTGAGCAAATCACCTCTAATGAAACACCATTTACGATTTGTGATAACCAATTTTTATCGCGAAAAGTGTTATATATCAGCTTACTATCGGATAATTGCTGCAAACTTTCTTGGCTGCAAAAATGGTCAACTAATAAAGCAATTTAACACAAATTCAACTTTCGTCAAGAATTATGATTTGGGTTTTTTCAAAAGTATATCTCTTTTTTCACAATTCCCGAAGAAAATTTTCCGGGCCCCCTCTGTGTAAATAACATTATAGAGTGCAAAATGGTATCTGAAGTGAGCAGTTCGGCCACTAGTTACCACGCCGAGATCTTGAGCAAAGTTAGAAGGGGTATATTGCTTAGAGTTCGGTGTCTTTTATAAATAGCTTTCCACCACCAACATCCTGTTCTCGGAAAAATAATAATCTAAAAATTCCGAATGTTTCAAGATTCTGTGACTTTAAAATGCAAGTTTATTTTTAAAGACAACAAACTCATTCGAAGAGTTTGGACACACCAAGATATTAAATTAAATAACCTCTTATAAAACATGCCATTTTCCGTAAAATGAGATTGTGAGCAGGCCTTTTAAAGGCGATGCATCCCCAAGCCGATTTTCCATCCCTTCCACATACTCCATTTTAATCCTCAATTTGGGGATCGGATGCATCCCTATCCATTTAATCCTATTTAAATCCCGCAAAAAAGGTGTGTACCTTTTTCTGGAGATGCATCCTAGGGATTCATCCCCAATTTCTGCAATTTCAAAAGTTTAATTGGTGCCCATAACCCTTTAAATTATTCAAAATTTCATCAAAATTGGGAAGATGAAAATGGTATAAAGGGAGGGTGCACTGGCCATAAAGGATAGCTTTAAGGTAAGTAGAGATAAATGAGGATGGCCATTCCTGGAGAATCCATGCCTTTCCCATCCCCATCCATCCCAAGGAATGCATCTCCATTAAAGCCTGATCGTGAGTGCTTTAGCCAATGTGCTGTAACACAGATTGTCGGATTAAATTGTATTCACGTTAATTACAAAGAAAATCTAGATTCCTGTGATCAATACTCTAATAATCATTCAGGGTCTGAAATCTATATTTGTTTTTGGAAAATAACAGTCAAAAAATTAAAAATATGTTTTAAAAATACTTCATACGACATAACCAACGTTCAAATCATTCCAGTAAAGTCGACCTTTTTTAAGTTCGTTGCCTACCTTGAGATAAAAGTACTGGAACTGACGCAATTAAAGTCATTTCCAAGTGGATTTAAAAGGTCAACCAAAAATATTCCATTTTATTTGCAGTCCTTTTGCATGAAAACGTTCAATCCTTGTAATAAAACCGAACTGTCAAAAATGAAGAAAACTGCCGCGTCAGCAGTGCTGACTCCAGTTATAATAACTCTTTTTTACTTCGGAACAAAAAATTAATATATAATGTTCACCGTCATAATTTTTTAAAGAATTGTTTATATAGTAATATTTTCTGAACCATAGAAACTGATTAAGACCTAAAACAATTAACTTATAGGACAATGATTTACTGATTTATTTCTTATTTGTTTTATCGACATTTTTAAAATGAATATCGTTAGGGGGTGGCAATAAACCCGGCATCGCTGGAGTCATATATCAATTTACGAAAATTGTAAGTCAGCATATTTTTTCATGCATATTATAGTTAGCTGAACCTATAACTATGTTTTCAGCTCAATAAAATCATTTTAAAACCAATTTTTTTAGGAAAAAGAAAACAAAAAATTGGGGAAGTTTTCGGGGGCCACTTTAACTTTTTTCATGATTCTACATATTTTTTCTGACCGCTGTTTAAAAAATTTAATAAAAATTTTCCACAAAATCGAAGTCCAACCATTTTTTATTCATAGTTTTTTTGAACTCTCCATAAAAACATCATGCATGAATCACCTATTAAATGTTTTGTTTATCTATTAAATCGTGGTATGTCAACTAATCGGTAGTGTCGCGCGATTTAGCATTTTGAAACTGTTGATGAAATTTTAACACTTGACTGTGTCACTCGATAAGTGCCAATCGGCACTGAATCTTTAGAAATTTTATGGTTGTCCAAAAAATTAGGCGCCATTTGGTTTAAATAGTCAGGACATTTTTAATATCAACAACGCAATTCAAGGTCAATTTTTATCTCAAAAAAAGCTGTTTTTCTCTAACTTTTTGGCAAATTTTTACCCTTTTCAAAATGAAAAAAAAATTTGATTACTGAGAAATTTTCGACTGTGCAGAGTCAATTAGAGAAATCAGTTGTTATTTTTGAGATCAAAACATCTTACATTCCTTTTGCGGAATAGGATTTTTGGTTCCTGAAATTTAATGTGCTGTATTGAAAAAAGTATTCAGCGATCAGCAATAGTCAATTCTTGAAGTCTCGGATATCGAAATTCTGCTTGATTTGTATCTCGGTCATATTGATTGTTTACATAGAATGTTTTTTGCGGATATAAAAAAATCAGAATTCGTATACAGGGAGGGGGGGCAATATCGCTGAATGTGCTGAAATCGCCGAATTTAACCTACGCAATATCACGATTCGCAGCTTTAATAATTCCTGTTCCCTTTATCACTTTTGGTTCCCATATCGCCGAAAGTGCCCATTATCGCAGAATGTGTCAATATCGCCGAAATTTTCGGCAAAAAACTTTCGGCGATATAGCGCCTCCTGTGATTTTCAATTTTTGCAACCAATGAAAAATATGAAATGTTTAAATCTCACGTGATTGCAAGTCTCAAACTGAAATTCCCGAAAACATCATGTTTCCTGAAATTTGTAACAAATTGATTTCTTTAGTAAAACAAGGTCAGCCTCAAATTTTAGTAGAAATGTATCACAGTAGTGCTCGGAGATTTATTGAGTCCTGAGAGCTATTGTTTAATTTTTGACATCATGCAGTGCATTGATAAAATTGATAAAAGCCAGAAACACTCATTTGTGGATCTATCCTTAATCTTGCAAAATAGTACATCACATATGAGTTTTTGACATATACGCTAAAAGTTACAGTATGTTTACAAGGAGACCTTTTCAAAACTGAAAACTCAATCTCGTCCTAGACGATATATTCAATTAAGCTTAAATTTTTAAAGAACACGTGACGGTAGTGTGTCAATCTTTTGAGGTGAGCTTTTTTTGATCTGACGACTCACCAATTTCGGAACGCCAAAAAAACCGACGTTTATTGATAGTTTTACATTTTCAAATATATCTCATTAGAGAATACATTTGCAAGATGGCTTAAATTTATACAAAGTCTTCTTCAAAATATGAATTTTTGAGGTCACGTAAAAAAATTTCCAAAAAAAAATATGATTTTATTTTTCTTTGAAAGTATGCTTCAAAGAAAGCCAGTGAATCACAGTTCAGAAAGTTGGCTAACGTCAAGATGATATTTTGTAGTTTAAGTGGTCAAATGAAAGGAAACATTATTTCTAAGTACAATTTGAAAGAAATACTTAGAAAAATCGAAAAAATGTCGAAAAATGTTTTTGTTGATTTGGTTGTAAGAACCCTAAGTAATTCATAAGATTGATTTTACTGATGTTTCGTCTATTAAGACATCTTCAAAGTTATGATATTTTTCAGAAAATAACATAAATGTGAACTTAAGCAGTATCTAGAACTTACAAACGTTTTTTGTGATTTTTTGGCTTTTTGTGCTTACAAAATTTTGGTGTGCCCATTTTGGAGTAAAGTACGAAGTAGTTCTAATCTTTTTGAATATTCAAAGTGGGGCGTAAGGTTTTAATAGAATATGCCTCAGTGTCAATTTGTTCAAAGTGTGAATTCGTTCAACTCTAAGTAATCATCTCCGATCAATTTGGAGTATTTTCAAACCCTCTTATCAAGCCCCCTTAAAAAATCAGCCAGGTATACGCTATACCGTATACCCCCGTAAAGTAACTTATTCAATTATGACCATGTGGTGACTACTAGTCACTAAGTGTGGTGACTTAAATGTTATCTTTACTTTTCGATGCAAGTTTAATTAATATGCAAACGTCAAGCCAAAAAACAATTATATATAAAAACCAGCCAGTTTTATTTCAATTTTCATTATATAGAAATGAAATTGAGTTCAGTTTTATTATGTGCACTCGGCTCGGCGTCAGCCAATGTCGTTCCAGGGGAACATTTGAGGTAATTGAAAATTACGGCTGACTTGCGATTTCTGCCACAATTTGACAAAAATGTAAAAAGATTGAACAAGAAACTACAATAAACTACTGTAGTTTTAGGATTAAATTTATAAATATTAAACTCACATTTCTGGAGAAACTATTTTTCAGAGAAGTAAACTGCTTTCCAGAGAGAAAAAAATGTTCAAGAAACACAATACTTTAAAGGTCAAACCTAAGCTTCTTTTTGTTCTAATCTAAATGAAAGTCTGCGGTTCCAGTAAGTAGCGTTAGCAAAAACAGGTTGAGTTATCTCAAATTGCATTATTTTCATGGACCAAATAGGAGTCATTTGCTGAACTTTTCGTTAGATTTCTCATTCGAAAATAGGAGCTTCTCTTCTATTGAAGAAAATTTATAAAAGTCAACATATATTTGAAATTCAAACCTTTTTCTTTTTAAAAACAGATTTCAATATAATCAATTTTTCTCAGGTTGGAGTCAAAAATATTAATTTTTTTTGAAAGTCGAATTTATGAAAACTGATTTTGAAATGAATTGAGTATCAAATTTGATAAGATGTGGTTTATTAAAATTTGGTGAAAGTTTTGATATGTGTTTTGGCTAATAAAGTTTATTTATTGGCGCAGGATGACCTTAATAAAAATGGAATAATATCATCTTTTTTTATAATTTATTTAAAGAATTTTGGTTAAATAAATAAATTTGGAAAACTTAAAATGTGCAAAAAAATATTGGCAAAAATTTTTCTTAACGACTTCTTGTTTTCTGATATCCACCAGTTTTTTTATGCCAAACGTAGGCAGTAGAATTTGCGCCATATTTATCACCAATATTGTGGTATAATTCCTCGGATAATTCCCTCGCTTCTCCGGCATTAACATTGAAGCAGCTTTATTTCAAATTGTCCGCCGTATTTTTTGTCCGTAAAACATTTTTTAGCCGTACTGTTGAGCATGGTGATGCAATCTTTTGCTACTACACAAACTGGTCCCAATACCGTCCAGGAACCGGTCAGTATTTCCCCGAAGATATTGATGCCAGTTTATGTACCCATTTGGTTTTCTCTTTCGCAAAAATGTGTAATAGTAATGCTGGATGGACACTTTGCCCATATGAATGGAACGATCAAGACTCCGATTGGTCAGAAGGTAATTATCATTCAATTTTGATAGATTTTTGAAACCTAAAGCCCATGAACCCAACATTTTCAGTTCAAATTTTATCGGAAAAGCAGTCAAAATGATATTTTTCTAACTAATTTGAAAGTTTCCGCGAAGAACCGAAAACAATTTATACCGATACATTATTTTAAAATTTCTAGAAACCACCTTTTTAGAAATGTATTGATAAATTTTTGTTTTGTTTAATTTTCTTCCGGTTATTCAAAAAAATTGTTTTCACAAAAAATTTTACAAAAATAATCTACTACTCTGTCGCTTCACTACCTCAAACTTATCCGAAAAATAAACTTGGCGAAACAATTTATTCTCGAAATTTTATTGTTTAGTAATTTTGCGAATGCTGAATAATCATGACAAGTTATAAAATAAAACTTCTGATCATTGATTTTTGTCCGCTTATATTATCCAGTCTAAAAACGCAAAATTACTTTTCTAACAGCATAAATATGACTTGTTTTCAGCCCAATTTCGTCACTTATTTTTGCATTAGTTTTTATATCTTAGAATTAATGAAAAATGATTAAATGTTTTTTTTAAATTTGTTTGTTTGGCAATAGTTTATGTTCAACGACAATCGTCCAAGATGTCACATGTTGTATTCAAAAATATATTTGCCAAAATTTTCAATTTCTTCATTTTGTCAGCGCCTGTCAACTCAAGTGGACATTAAAAGTGCGCAAAAAAAATACATGAAAATTTTCTTGTATAAAATGAATATGTTTAGGTATGTACACTCGAATGAACAATTTAAAACAAGGAAATCCAGGTTTGAAAACTTTACTTGCCGTCGGTGGATGGAATCACGGCTCAGCTGGATTTGTCGAAATGGTGTCTACCAGACAAAATATGGAAGACTTTGCTGTCAACTCCATGGCCTATATTAACAATATCGGATACGATGGACTCGATCTTGACTGGGAATATCCAGCAAAAACTGCGGTAGATACATCTCCCCCAGAAGATTTCGAAAATTTTAAAACTTTATGTGAAATTTTAAGAACTAGAATCGACAATGTTCAGGAAAAGTTTTTTTATCAGAATATTCAAGATGTAGGAAACCTTTTTAACGTTCGAAATTTTGATTATTAAGATTATTAATTACAACCCCAAAATTTTACTTAAAAATTATAACCACGAAATTAACGCAATTATAAAAAAATGTGTTAAAACATGAACACAACTTTTTAAAGTTTATCGTTTTGAAGACAATTGGAAAAAATAAATTTTTCGTAAATTAATTCTCAAATTTCGAAACATTAAGAAATATCCGAAAAAATAATTTACTTGATAATTTTGACAAAGATTTTTTGTTTACTGAGGTATTGTGTTTGCTATGAAGTTTTATATTTTGAAGAACTCAGGAGCATAATTTTATTATTCTTGCATAATTTCACACGCCATTGAGGCTTCATAAATAAACACAAAAAATTTCTAAAATAATTTGAGATCATAATCATGATGGTTAGAAGGGCGTCAAACCAGAAGCGACTAGTACCTCCCTTGAATCGACATTTAATTATTTCACAATTAAAATAATGAAATTCGTGCTTCAAATAAATCAACTAAACGATTGATATGCAAAATCAGCCATTTGAAGAATTATTTACTTTCGCAACACATATTAGTACTACTACTTACTACTTATTTAGTAGGCAATTTTATTTTCCTCAAATTTTTTCACAATTTTGAATCCTGAGAAGTACCCAAAAATGACGGTTATATGAATTAACTCAATAAAGCCAAGTTTTATGTTGACTGCTGCCGTCGGAATTGGCCGCGATAAGATTTATACAATCAATGATGCTGTTCCAGCTTATGATCCAGCTCATCTATCCCACTATGTTGATTATATTAACTTGATGGCCTATGATATTCATGGTCACTGGGACGACAAAACTGGTCATCATGCTTTGGCTCATCCAAAATTAGAAGATGATAGTTTAGGGAGGGCTTGAAAATAAAAAATACAACTTACAGCAAATTTGTCTTTTTGTTAAAGTTCATAAATCCGAGTCAAATTTTTCCAGGTCTACTGACCTGATTGGAACTTTACTAAAACATCTCTTTAATTTTTCGGATATCAGGGTATCACGATTTGAAAAGTATTTCAATTGATCACATAACATTTTTTAAAATGCGTTCAAAATGAGCCGAAGGCCAACAGACGAGGTATTTATATTAAAATTTGTATTTTACGTAAAAAGACCGCTCAATACGTCTTAGTCGTAACAGAAAAATATTAATAGAAAATGAGTCAAAACTTGGCTTGAGGCTGATTGGAGGTTATTAATATTGAAGGCTTAGAATTTTAAAATAATGAACTGAAAATGGCTCAAAGCCGAAAGAAGGCCATTTATTTACTATGCTTTCCGAACAATGAGTCTCAAATAGGCCAAGATAAATGAAATAATAAGATATGATACGTCTTTTAAAATGATTGTTGAAGCGTGAGTCAAATTATCTGATACCTTGAATAGTAATTGCAAAATCTAAAATGGTTGAACTACATGTAAAAAAAAGCATAATTCGAGTTGCCAAATTTTTCGAAAACGATGCTTTAAATTTCCAAAAGTAGCTTAATTATCGATTACCAGCTGGTTCAAAGTCAATATTCTCATTTTATAATTTTTCACGTATCAAATTCTAAAATTTATTTTTAAGCATACAATAAATATTTTTTGAACTCTTTGAAGACTACACTGGAAATATCGAATGGATTATAACAAATTGGATTACTCAGGGAGCTGACCCAGCAAAGTTAACACTTGGACTTGGTGCATACGGAAGATCTTTCAAATTAGCTAACGCCAACGAAGCGGGATATGGCGCACCATGCCAACTGGGATCAAACGGTCTTTATTCTGGTTCTCCTGGCACTTATACCAGAGAAGGTACTGAATTTTATATATTTTTTTNAAATACCGATTCTGACGATCAAAACAAGTTTAAATAGCAAAAAAAATGTTCGAACAAAAATGTTTAAATTTTCAAGTTAGAAAAAGTTCACGAGGTACTTAAAAACAGTATACCTTGTTTGCTATGACTCATAGCAAACAAGCATATTAGCCATTGTTTTCAAAATAAAAATATGGTGCTGAAATTATTTCAATCTTCTCCATTTTGACTAGGGGCGCTCCTAAATTCAATTTTGAAAACATACATTATTGAAATAGAACTCTCCACCGTATAAGGTCAGTAAACTTGATTCGAAAATTGCTTAGTCTTTATGCAGTGAACATCATTTAAATCGACAAGGGGTTGAGATTTATTCATCCGCATTTAAAACTGATACATTATGAGAATTAATAAAAAACTAAAAATTTTCAATTAAGGTGGATACTTGGCCTACTATGAAATCTGCGAAAAACTGAAAAATGGATGGACTGAAGTTTGGGATGAAGAAGGTATGGTTCCTTGGGCACACGGAGATGGCGATTGGGTCGGATATGATAACAAAGACTCAATCCAATACAAAGTAGAAATGGCAAAGCATTATGGACTGGGAGGCATCATGTGGTGGGCAACGGATATCGACGATTTTGAGGTTTGTAAAGAAAAGTTTACAAATTCACCATCACCGGAATACAGGGTTTTTCTGAGATTATAAATACTTTTCACATTTTTTTTCACCGTTTTTAGTTTCATTTTTTGAATAACTTTCAAACGTTTTATTGACATTTGCATGCTTTCAATACTTAAATTCTAACAATTTTTTAAATCAGAAATTTTTCATATTTTTAATTGTCCAAATTTAACGCTTTTGCTCTCTAGCAACTCATCAGTGAATAATTGACCTATAATTGCTCAAACATTTTTAGAAAGTCGACACTAGAATGTTTTTGAGCGAACTCTCGAGTCCATGTGTGATCTTGAAATTGACATTGAACTTTTACCGGTTATTTAAGGTCAACCACGTGGTTACCAAATTTGATCAGCAAAAACGCAAAAAACAAGGGCTTAATTTGATCGGAAAGCTTTTTTAATTTAAAAAAAAATTGCTAAATAATCGAAACTCATTTTATATTTTCGAATCTTCTTTATTAAATCATCTTTCACGCTGCGAAGATATTTATTTTCAAATAATTACAAAAAAATTATTATTTTCGTAAACTCTGTTTAACGAATATGAAGTTCAGGTACATAAGGGTTCAAGGATTTCATTGTATTCTTGCATGATTTTGAGGATAAGGTCAAACTTTGAAATCATTCAGTTTTTTTCTTAACGTTTATATTTTAGGGAAGTTTCTGCAACGACGGTAAATATCCATTAATGACCCGCGCCAAAAACGTGTGGCTAGACGGTAACTACGCCACCACTACAAAACGGCCAACAACTCAATCTTCAAGTACTGCTTCAACAGCCTCTACCGCCACTACAGCCACCACGGCTACAACAGTCACCACAGCTACTCAAGGAGGTCCATGTGTTCACGGACAATATTATCCGATTGCAAATAGTTGTCAAGATTATAACCAATGTCTGCAAGGAAATTTGATTACTTCTACTTGCCCATCTGGTCTGTTTTGGGACACAAATGCAAATGGATGTAATTGGGAATCAGCTGTTGATTGCTGTGATGGAAACCGGCCATGCAATGTCTAATTTAACACAAAATTTCATTTACTTATCAAAACTGTCACCCAAAAATTTGGAAACCAAATAAAATAAAAGCTTCAAATCCGGATTGTCAAAGGCGGTATATGATATACCGTATATCCCTTTCACACATTAATGTTGATCTAGTAATGTGCGGATTGAGGAGTGGCCCAGGCGTGACTAGGAGTGGCCCAAGGAGTGTTAGGATTGGCTCCTCAACCCGCACATTCTTAGGTGAACATAAATGTGATAAAGGGAGATGTGCTGAACTGATTCTTAACTGGTGTCGAACATTGTAATATGACAAAGCAATAAAATAATAATTGAAGAAATGTTTGTTTGTTAGCTCTAAAATTTTTTTTTGTTTAATGAACCAACCGGTTTAAAAAATATCATGCCGCAATACAATTTCTTTATACAGCTGAAATGAGGTGTTCCCGGAATTCATGTTCACTATTGGAAATGTGTTCAGCGCCACTCTGGGCCAATCAGAGAGAGCTCGTATAGAATATGTACAGACATATGTATTTGAAAAGATAATTTAAATTTTTCCGCAGAATGAAAATAAAAAAAACATTATTTCACATAATTTAGCGAAACTGATGCCCGATTCATCGAATTGCTTTTCGACGCATAAAACTTTTTTGAAGACGCAAATCGCGTAACATGTTCATACAAAAATTTTCGATTGAAATAAAATATTTTTCATAAAATACGTATGAAATACCATAAAGATCAATTTTCTTATTTTTTTTTGCTATAAGTGATTCAAGTTTTCAACGAAATAGTTAGTGACTCACTGCTAGTCGCAAATTTGACGACTAAATTTTAGTCTGACTGGCAGACTATGGCAGGACTAAAATTTTTGATAAATAGTATTCATTCAATACTGTTCTCAAACATCTTGATTATGATACGCCATCATTAATGTTCGGTAATAAAACCTACTAATGATTTTGATGAAAGTTATTTAATCAACTAACAGTTTGTTTCTTTCTAAGTCCGGAAATGGCAACTTGTTGTGGATGAAATTCCCGCCAATAAAAATGGCAACTAGGCGCATTTTATTCGGTAACTCTCGGTATCGTCGATGTTTTCAAAATGATAAACACCTAGTTATCATATTTTATTGTCAGAAATTTCTTTCACCGCAAGTTGCCAATTTGGGACTAGAAAGTACTGTGGAACAAAAATCAGTGATCATAAAAATAGGGCTTTAGAAAAATAGGGCCGAAAAAAAAATTTCATCAGTTAGAAATTTGAGATTAAGGTTGGATCTAGAATCTTGTATGTTCAGAACTACTGAGATAATTTCCTATTTCGCGCATGATCACCTTGAATATTTCAAATTAGGAACCACCATCCCCTTAAGAGGGTAACCGACGGGTTTTACTGATTTTCAAAAGTTAGTCCTGAGCTAACCGCAATTCGTATTGAGTTCAAACTTCGGATTCTAGGAGATGTTCGCTGGTACAATGGCATTTCGTCAAACAAAATCAGTATTTTTTTAAAGAAAAGCACTTCTTTAAAAGTGTGCAAAGCGAGGAGGTACATGGAGTTTTTTATTATTTTATCTCATTAGCTTTTTAGAGACACTCAAAGTATTTTACCCTCAAATTCGTCAAAAATAGGATTTTGAAGAAAAATTCCAAAACTTTTTTAGTTGCAGAATTAATTAAGTTGTAAAAATAGTCAGATCCAATGTCTAGATCACAAGACAAAGTTAATTACCTAAAAAAAATACTTAGAAAAAATTCCATTATTATGCAAAATTCGGAGAACTTTTTATCAAAATTCATCTTTTTTTAGGTTTTTATAAGCAAACCGTTAACAAAAATAAGAACTCAGCTAAAATCAGCTTTCTATCACTTCTGAGTCTCGAGAAACAGCCTCCGTCGGTTAACCCAAATTTCTGGATCTAAGAAAATATTTCGAAATTTTTTTTCGAAATTTCAAATTTTTTTATTGCCATGTTCAAGATCTAATACACAGTCATCTAATGCAACAAAAATTAGAGCAAAAAAATTATTTACTTCAAAAGATACAGTGCGGTTAAGGAAAAAAGAACTTTTAAAATTAAGAAAATTTTGAAAAATTCTTGACATCGAAAATTTTTATTTTATATTTCTTGAAGCAAACCGGCCACGAAAATGACAATTCAACTAAAATTAGCCTCCTATTACTTCTGAGTCTCGAGATACAGCCTCCGTCGGTTACCCCCTTAACTTTTGAATTGTTATTTTGATTTTTTTTATAATTTTGATTTAAAAAAACCTTTCCAATGCATAACACTCAGTTTTTTTGAAAGACTCATTTCGAAGAAGATATAAAAAGACTTATGTACCTGGTTTAAACGCTAGCAATTAATCTTCTCGAAGGAATTCTTTCATGTGATCTTCCGCGTTATAACTGCGTTATCGACGGCAATCTCTCTGATTTCCCAAGGTTGTTTATTTTACTACCGGTATTAACCTGTTTTCTCAAAACCAATGGTTCACTAAAATAAGATTCTCAAAAAACTTTGTCCGTATGGATATTTTTCTGTGAATCATAATTAAATTTTATAAAGTTTTACCTATAGCTGTTCCATCAAGTTGACTTAGTTTAAATAAATCTCGTTGTATATCTGGTGAGTTAATCGCGACTAATTCAGCGCCAATTCCGACACAATTTGAATTTGCAGCTCCCCAACTTTTTTCATAAAATTCTAGAAAGTAACATTTTCCGCTCGTTGAAGAATAAGCCCAATCTGGATCACAATTTTCGTGCATAGGAATAGACGGTCTTTCATTGTCGGGTATTACTGGACCTGCAACAGCAACTTTTTCCAAAATGACTAATATTTCTTTTATAAATTGCTTAAAACGACGATATTTTATCGTGGCTAATATCATTTTCTTAACCTCAGTTCCTGTTAAAAATGCTGATAGCGTGTGTTCGAATTCCACTCATGTCGTCTCAAGGATTGTTTTAGTGATTGCTTGAGTGATGACACATAGATCAACTTTGGCGGTTCCAATATCCACTCTTGCCGATAATCATACTCAAGACAATAACTAATACAACATTAGTGGGATTCGAACACGTGCTGTAGAGACAGTAAGCGATTCTAAGATGGGCTGAGGTTGGGAAAAGAATATTCAAAAGAATTCAGAATGATTAAGGAGGTGGTTAACTTTATTCGTGCTCGAAATATTTTAAATGAATTCAAGTAAATTCAAATGCAAATTAAACCATTCTCAGACTTAACCTGGAAATTTGAAGTCTTAACCAGACTAAATAAGGCAAAAAAAATGACCATGAAAATATTAGTTTTTATTTCTGATCACAAGTTCGGCCAGGCGGCGAGTTCAAAGTCGGGAAAGGTAGATCACTTTTTCTCATTAAGTACACATCGGCACGACAAAATTGAAAGACCAAAGTGATTCGTTCTTATCCGGCTAGGAGATTTCCGGATAGAATTTTGAAATTTGACTTAGTTCGGAAGATTAAAAAATTATCTCGCGAACTAAAAATAAAATTGAAAATTTTCATCGGCTGGATAATTTTTTGAAATATTGTCATTTTTTCTATCATACAAAATAATAGATCATCCGTGTGGTTACTGAGTAACATTGCATTTGCTTTGGTCAAAATCTTGAATAATAATAAATATATGTTCAAATGATATTATTTCGAGTCTTTATACATGTAGTGACTTCTGTTATATTTTCAATTTTATTTTTCTAATAATTGCGGCATCTGAATATATTTAATTACTGACCTGATGATCTGACTAATTACTATCGCGAAAAATTGCCACTTTTGATGATTTCAAAGTACCTTTTCCGCGAAAGGATGATTGTTCTTATTTTCAAATAAATCTGAGCAGCTTTAACAAATAATAACCTACTGAGATTGGTGTCATCTCACATATTTCATTGATTAGAAAGGTTCCGAATAAATGGTAGGAAGTTGCTCTTTCAGACAAATTTCTATAAATATGATTTTTTTAAAGTTAATTCTCAAATGCCAAAATCGTAGCCACAATATAAGATCAAGGGTGACAGAAGCTCGTTTTGCGACTGCAGTTATAAATTATAATGAAACAAAATCGGGATACATAATACATTTTCCGCGAAAGGATGATTGTTCTTATTTTCAAATAAATCTGAGCAGCTTTTACAAATAATAACCTGCTGAGATTAGTGTTATCTCACATATATCATTGATTGAAAAAGTTCCGAATAAATGGTAGGAAGTCGCTCTTTCAGACAAATTTTTATTAATATGATTTTTTTGAAGTTTATTCTCAAATGCCAAAATCTTTAGACAAAAAACGTAAAAATTCCAGTTTTTCTAATTTGAAATATTATGGGGGGGTACAAAGAGAAAAAAAGATTACTGAAACAGATCAGCTAAGGTAGGTGGTTTTTTGTAAAGGAACCACCCCTATCCAAGACGATTACGGGAAAACCATAGGCGATATCGAGAAACGCATTCAACTGCCAACTAAAAAAGCTCAATGGAGAAACTGCCAATAAAAAAGCTCATGGAGAATGTTTATCTTCTTCTTGGACAACCGGTCACCGGTAACCGGATATTTTTAATATAGGCATTTCAGTATAAATTGAGCAAAAAAAATCGAAACTCGTTTTTTTCTTCCTGGATTCATCAAAATATTGTTCAAGCATAAAGTGTATAAAATCGTAATATAAAAATGACAAATAAAATTGAACTTGCCGGTTGATTTTAAGAAAAAATTTTTTGGGCCCACCGAGATTCGAACCTACCAAAAAATACGTAATCGTCATGAGAAGGTGGCCTCCTTTAAAAAAACTACCTAGGTGTTTTTATAGACGCGACCAGATTGACTTCCGACAACGTATGTATTTTTGCATTCAACTGGAAACTAAAAAAGCTTAGCCAAAATTTTTTTAATTTTAGAAAATTTTTCAAAAATTTGCAAAATTCGAGATTTTAAAATGGCCGGAAATGACCCAATATGGGTTCATACGAAACTAGAAGAAATTATAAGACTAAAGGGCTGAAAAATAAAATTCCAAAAATTAAGTTTCTTAATATTTTTCATAATGGCAAAGTGGGTAAAAAGCAATACTGTCGCGTTAAAAAAAAACTACCTAAGGTCGTTTTTTTTAAAAGGAGAACACCCTTCTCATGAGATTACGGGAAAACCGTAAATGCATCGAGAAACGGTTTTTGCATTCAACTGCCACCGAAAAAGCTCAATTAGAAATTTTTATAAGTTGATTGAATCCGGATATAAAACCGGAAAGTAATTTTTGGTAGGTTCGAATCTCGGTGGCCCGAGATTTTTTTTTTCTTAAAACAAGCCGGAAAGTGAATATATGCTTTTTCGTTCTATATCACGATTATCTCCACATTAACTGCTTGAACTATAATTTGATGAAATTCCCGGAAGAAAAAACGAGATCGCATTTTTTTTCTCAAAAGTTTATACCGAAATATGCCCTATAAATAGATCTCCGGTTCCGTGAACCGGTGTCCGATAAAAATTGAAAAATTTCCTCCATTGAGCTTTTTTAGGTTGGCAGTTTGAATGCAAAAAACCGTTTTCTCGATTGCATTTACGGTTTTCCCACGTAATCGCATGAAAGGGGTACTCCTTTAAAAAAACACGACCTAAGAGTGAAACCTCCAGAGATATTATCTTTCAGAAAAACAGCCTGATAGTGCCATTAGACCACACAGGATTTTTAGTCTCTGACAGCTGAATCCAATTGTTACATTTTGACAAACTCAGAATGATCTATAATATTTCAAATTTATAAGAGGACAAATCGAAATAATTTTTCCCAGTTTTTACGGCACTTATAAATTATGAAACATCGGGATATAATTATCAATCTTGTACCAGAAATGGAAAGTTTCAAATTAGCAACAAAACCACTGCGATTTTGATTAAAATGCCGAACGAACAACCGAAATGTCTAAAAAAAATAAGAGTTAAATAAAAAACGTGCAAATTTTCATCGAATTGCAAATCAAGTAAAAAATTCAGAATATTGTTTCTGTCCCAGCGTAAAAGACTCAAATATATTATATTTAGCATATATTATTATTATTCAACGATTTTGACCAAAGCAAATCAATGTCTCAAGTAAACACACGAAGATCTATAATTTTTAATGATAGAAAAATGGCCATTATTTCATTCAATTAATCCGGCCGACTGAAATGTTTCCAATTTTTTTTTTTGTTCGCGAGAATAATTTTTTATCTTCCGAACTAAGTCACAATTTGCAAAATTCCAAAACGCGGAGCAGCCCTAGCCGGTAAGTACGAATCACTTTGGTCTTTTTCAATTTTGTTGAT
>SCLH01000052.1:288671-303619 GCA_004367855.1 Oikopleura vanhoeffeni | reverse complement strand
AAAAGATTCCTCGATCCAGTTTTTTGACAAGGGTTAAAAGGACCCAGGAGAAAATTTTCGAAAAAAAAGTGCTTCGATTTTTTTGTAAGTAGGCTCAAAAGAAAGCTACTGAAACACTGATCAGAAAGTTGACTCAAGGTGATATTTTGAAGATTTAGTGGTTAAATTAAAGCAAACGCTATTTTTGAACTTCATTTTGAAAAAAATCGAAAAAGAGAGAAAATTTCGAAATTTTTTTTGATGATTTGGTTGGTTGTTCACTTGGTTACCACCTCGGATCATTTTGGAGCATTTCTATTGCCCCTAAGGCCTTATAAAACCAGCGACCAGTACCCCCTTAAACCGCTCGAAAGGCAAAACAATTTATTTTGAGCGCTCCTCTTTAATCGGACAACGACTCTTAAAACTTCTCTCAGATTTTAGTTATACAATATTTACTACCGGAAGAATAAGGAAAAATGTAAAAAAATCCGAATTTTTTATAATTCATCATAATAAATTATAAAAAGAGCAATTTTCTCGCAAATGCTCAGAAAAAAAAATCGGAATTTTTATGAACTAATTAGCTCATAAAACGTAAAAACATAATTTTCAACATGAAAAAGTCAAAAACTTGTAAAAAGGTTATTTCAGCATCACATTTTTGATGGCATATATATAATATGCCGCGTATTTCATTGTCAGAGAATCAACAAGAAATGAAGAAAAATCGAAAATAGTATTTTTTGATAACTTTTCTACGAACACTGACAGCAAGTTTTAATCCCTTATAAAGGTCCCGGAATCTTTATCAAATTATTGAAAAGTGATCGATTTTACCTTGATGAAAAACGAAAGCAACAAGAAGAAGAATTAGAATTGGCGACAATGAACGTTGATAAATCACATGGCTCAAGGGGGCGAAGGCGACGAAGAAGGGAAAAGAGAATAAAAAATCGAATGATTTCAGAACTGCCGAGCTATGCCCAAAAAGTCGAAGGTTTATTAAAGAATTTTATGATTTTTAGAATTATATATGACGAGTAATGAAGTTGAAAGTTTCTTCCGCTTTTTTTCGAAACTAAAAATTGTGCCAGGTGACGGACTAATACCATTTTGGTGAAGGAGATTTTAATTAGAACTACTGTGAGTTTTGTTCAATGGGACAAAGTTGGCGAAACCTACGCATTTGTTCTGAAAACCAAGAATAAAGACGGTCTTAGGTAGCTTTTTTACAAGAACATCGGATAAAATGGGAATTCGAGGCCTGTCCGCTTGGTCAAAGCATACAGTAAATAGATCGTTACAATTCCAGTAAGGTCTCATGTAAATCATATTGCCTTGTATATCGAAGATAATACATGCGCGGGCAAAGTGAGTTTTAAAACTTTGAAAAAGCTACTTGGCCCGTGCAGCGATTATCTTCGACTGAGGCTCAGTTTTTTGAAATCTTTAAAAGATCGTTGAGATCGCAGCTGGTAATTTTCGGTTCAAAGGGAATAAAAAAACGGCAAGTGGCACGTAGCTTGAAAAGTTAAATCATGGCCCAGCATTTCAAAAATATCGTATGTACCAGTTCCGAACTATCTCATCGGCAATTTGGAGGCTTTAAAAACCTAGTCATTTATATCATTTACGGTACAAATCATATGATACTACTTAAATCTTTAAAACATTTCTTGTTAATCTAATTTAAAATATTCAGATGAGAAAGAAGAAGGTGAAATGGACAACACTTCCTCGTCATCAGAAGAAGAAGAAGCTGGTATTACATTGTCATTATAAAAATTCGGTCATAAAATTAGAAATATTTATTTTTAGTCATTAAGGGGGTACCTCTCATGAATTGAGGCTCAAATGTTCACAATTTAATTTAATGTTTTACTTGAGTAAGTGGTACTTTTTCATCATTTTGAAAATATATCGTCTCGGTTTTTAGCATTTTAATCAAAATTTATGGGATTTCAGAAATTCAAAGTACCATTTTCAGAGACAAAAAATCAATGTTTCGATAGTAATTCGCAAACTCATCAGCTATACATATAACTATATGGTTTAAATTTGTAACTAAAAAATTCAGGGAGGAGTAGGCTTTTGCGTGAGACTCTTAAAATAAGCTTGAAAAAACATTTTTTGCCGATTATTGACCGAATGTATCACAAATTTTTGAAAACGATAGTAACAGACCTGCGTACGTATTATGTGGTTGATAAAATTTAAAAATTATTTTCCTATCCTGAAAAATCACGGAGGAGTAGGCTTTTTAAGGCAAAATGTCACTCTATTTTGAAGCTCGTTCTTGATTGATTGACCAATCAGTGATCTTCAATTATATTTCAGGATGTGTGATTTTCCTTCAAATATCAAATTATATTAAACTGATTATATTAAACTATTGGGATTCGCAATGTGTAGTTTTTTAAGTATTTGGCCTCAAAAATCACGAATTAATACGTTATAACTAGAACGATCCCAAGGTCTCCGATCAATTAAACTTATTTATCTACAGGCCATGTCTGTAGGTCATGTTTATTTTAAACTTTCCAATTAATAATTCTATCCACATGTTTGTTAAACCTTTTTCCCTTTTTAGACTAAAGTAAAATATCAGTTTTCCCTTTTCAGAGTAATATAATTTATATGTTATACAAAATAAGAGCGGTATTTTTTGTAGTAAAAATATAAATTTCAGAAAATGCGAAGTTCATCACATCATTTGGTGGTAGTTCCGAAGATGAAGCACAAATTGTAAAAGAGGAAACTAAAGAAAAACGAAAAGAATTGAAAAAGAAACAAAAAATTGAAGAAAAACGCCTTGAAAAAGAAAGAGAACAAAGAAGGCGAGGTAAAGAAAGTTTTCAATTGTTTTTGTACAGTTCTTGCTCCCTGACTGGTACACATACCGACCCCGAAAATGTACCAGTTAGGGCTCCTCGCTATACTTTTGCTTATAAAGCTAAATTGTAGACTAAAATTGCTTTATTTTGAAGTTAAATTTGAATGGAAAAAGTTATGTGTTTAACACAAATCAAGTACAGTATGTGTGTTTTCAATCCAGAAGGCCTTCCCTTGTTTGGTTAAGGGAAATAAAACACATACTATACAGCCGGCGGTTTTATATCATTTTTTTTGTGAAAAAACTACTGATAAAAGTTTAGTTTGTTTTTATAATCTAGAATTCTCAAGTGTAAAAATAAAAAAAGATCTCAACTAGTACTCTTTTTGATATCGCAAAACCATAATAGTTCGAGAAAATCTATGGAATATAAAACAAATAAATTTTCGACTTTTATGGCAATTCAGCATTTTGAGGCTCTTATAATTATACACATAAGCTCAAAAACAGCTTTTCCACTGTGTACCAGTTAGGGACAAATTGACCGATCCCGAAAAAGTGTACCAATCACGGCGTTTGTACCAGTTAGTGCCAGAGTATCAAATGGAAGCGTTCAAAACGGAACGGTTTCTCGCGGAACGCGACCCCCGTTCCTTCGGAATCCGGCGTTTCGTTTTTTATTTTTTTTTCAAATTCTAGACCAGCCTATTCTATATTTTTTATTATCTTAAGGGGGTTGTCCATGCTGAAAAGGCTTTTTCGAAGGCTCATAACTTTTTATGCCTTTATAACAATCTTATAAAAATTTCAGGAATAGAGGTGTAATTCTGAAAATTTACTTTGACTTTTTCATAGCATGTTCGAGCCAACCGGAAATTGGAGTAACCGCGAGCAAATTTTTTTTGAAAGGTCTATTTCTTTTTCGCTTATTTTCAAAACAACGTCATTTCGGAATGTAACAAGCCCAAGGGGTGGAGCAAGATGTTGCAAACATTTTTTGAATTTCGCTGTAAACGACAAAAAAAGTGCGCGAAATCGAAAATTTTTGAATATGAAAGTGAGAATTAGACAATTAAATGCCAACATATTCCTTGGGTACGGTTTGCTGAAACGATATAGCAACATAGGTCTTATTTTGAACACAGCGGGATTCTAGAAAAAAAAAATAAACTTTTTCATCAAATATTTTTTGATCTCTAGCACCGTTTCTGTTCAAAATCAGACCATAGTTGCTAATAACGTTTTCAGCAAACCGTACCCAAGGAATCTTTGGTGCATTTAATTGTCTAATTCTCACTTCAATTCAAATTTTCGATTTGCGCACTTTCTTTTGTCGATTTACAGCGAAATTCAAAATGCTTGCAACTTCTTGCTCACCAACCCTTGGCTTGTTACATTCCGAAAATGACGTTGTTTTCAAATAAGCGAAAAAGAAATAGGACTCGAAAAAAAATTTTCTCGCGGTTAACTCAATTTACCGGTTGGCGAACATGCTATAAAAAAGTCAGAAGTAAAATGTGTTCCAGGGATTACGAACTACTATTCCCTGAAGATTTTATAAGATGTTATAAAGGAAAAAAAGTAATCAGCCTTCGAACAAGCCTTTCCAGCAGGACAACTCCCCGTAGCGTCTTCTGATTGTTTTGGCAATGGTTTAATCGCAATTAGGACCTTAATCATATATAATGACAATTTACAAAGTGATCGATCGACTATTGGATAATTTTGACGTGTGTTGCGTTTTTTTCGAAAATTTTTTACTGTATTACAGTACTTATATTTTGCAAGAAAAAATTAAATCATCAAGAAAAGCTCTGAGCAGGATCAGAAAAAATCTAAGACTTTTCCTATTACACCATAGCCCCAAAATGATCACGTGACCGTATATTTAAGGAATAAGGTTGGTAAAAGTAGTAACGTTTTTTTTCCAAAAAATACTTTAATCAATTTGAAAAAAACTGAAGTGGTTCTTTAGAAGTTTTTAATACTTATTTTCTATTACACCAAAGTACAATAACGATCACGTGACCTTCAAATTAGAAAATAAGGTTTTGGTTCAAGTACACAAATAGTACTCAAATTTCGCCGAGAATTTTTGAGGCCGAATAAACACTTAATTTTAGAATTTTGAACATAACGGCATTTCTCAAAAACGTCACGTGTTCTTATTTTTCAAGTTTTTGTTATGTAATTTGAGTACTTGTTCAAAATACCGTATATTGTGTACCGTATATCAAATTATCGTAGAGACTCGTAAGTACCCTCAAAATAATCGGAAGGGTCGACTTTCGGATGAAAATATTAGCAACTATGGGTCAATTATGTACTGAATGGTCGCCAGAGAGCAACAATCCCCTTGTAAAATCTCAAAAATTTGACCATTTTTGACTCTTTAGTGACCGTTCAGTACATAATTGACTCATAGTTGCTAATATTTTCATTAGAAAGTCGACCTCTCCGATTCTTTTGAGGGTACAAATTTTGGAGCCGAAATACTCAATATCGACATTCTGGAGTTATACATAGGGAATCAAATAAAGGGAATAACACGCCTACGTTTTTCTACAAACTCGTATCTTTTTGCCTTACACGCCTACGCATTTTTGGGGAGGACCATTCCCTCAACTTGAACATAACAGTATTACATAAGATAAAAAATAATTTTTATATTTCGGAATTGTCATGAAATTCACTTCCATATGACTTGTAATATGACCCCATTCATTTTTCAAATTTGACCTTTTGGGGTCATCTTACAAAATTTGACCTCAAAAATGCTCAGAAAATTTGATAGCGAATAGTTAAAGAATCATACTCTTATCATAACCAGGGACCGAGATACCGACAATTTAAGATTTGACCGGTTTTTCCAGCATACTGTATACCGGATATCCGGCGGGCCACAAATATATTTTAAATATTATAAGATAGAAATAAAGGTACAGCCTATTAATTGGAATCCTATATTTTTAACTTAAAAAAAAAATATTGGTGAAATAGCTAATAAATAATTTAATCAAAACGGAACGCGTTCCATTTGATACTCTGGTTAGTGGTGTACCAGTTAGGGAGCCAAAATGAATTTGAAAAAATAATTAATTTTAGATTTTTTTATCCAAGTGAAAAAAGCCAAGCTACAGATACAGCCGCCATAATAATCTGTATTAATTGAGTTTTTTTTGTATCAAAGATTAATAAAAATCACATAATAATTCACTATCGAAATTAAGGAGTGTAAAACACGCCATTTTCGGCTAATTTTAACAAAGGCTATAAGGATATCAAAACAATGCCCCTTTTTCGAACAGCATATAATATGCTGCATATTATAGATGTGGCTGCTGGTTGACATGTGTTTTTTAAATCAAATTGGCTTTTACACTAATATTTTCAGATAGGTATAGCTCCGATGACCGAAGTCGTCGTCGGCGTCATTCACGTAGTCGTTCGCGTAGTCGTGGTCGCCGTGGGCGTGGTAGAGATTCCAGGTCTCGGTCAAGAAGCCGTGACCACCGCCGAAGGTAACCCAAAATTTTATAAATAGTAGTGAATTTAAAAGGACAACCTAGACGGACAAGCAGTCGTCGAAAAATGTAAAAAATAACGATTTTGTGCATATCGAAATAACTTGCACCAAATAACTTTTTTTAATCCTAAAAAATTAGATAGTTTATCATTGTTTTCATAAAATATGCACAGGTCTGTTTTTTGAATAGAGAAATCATGTAATATGACCCTTCTGTTTGGATCGAATTTCAGTTTTGATATTTGTTTGTTGAGATCCCTGATTGTTTCTAATCCTTACCTGTTATTTCATGAAAAACCGTTCGGTCGAAAACCGAGACATCGATAAATTCTGGTCTAAGACCGGAAATCGAAAAATGGCTAGAGCAGTGCATCAGCCAGTAAAAAGTTAAATTTGGACCCAAAGTAACAAAGATCGTATGTGCATATTTTGCCTGACCTCAAACAACTTTTTGAGCTATATCAAAAACAGACCTTTTTTCTAAATCAAACCGCTTCGGAAACCCGATTTCCGAACAATTAATCGTTTTAAAAAACAGGCATGTCGGCTTTACCTGTCCGTTTAAAGTCACTCTACTGTACTACAAACAATTTCACATTTACTATACAAATATTAACCTATTTTTGCAGACGATCTCGTTCATCTCCACGGCGAAAAATGTCCTCGATCTCTCCCCCTCGTCGAAGACGTCGATCCAGATCATATGATCGTCATCGGGACCGAATTCGGTCTAGTGATCGTAAACGGTCTCGTAGTAGGGATAGAAAAAGATCCCGTAGAGATCCTTCTCGTGAGCATTCCCGTCCAAAAAAATCGCGAAAATCTCGTACTCCCGATGAATCTCCTCCCCCTACACCACCACCGAGACTGGTCAGATCTTCGTCGAGCTCATCGTCCAGCTCAAGTTCAAGCTCGAATAGCTAGGGATACCAATCGAGCAAATTTAAGAAGAAATTGTTTTTCCAAACATAAAAAATTGGAAAATATTTATAAACCAGGAAAAATACCGGTGAAAATAATGAGAATAGGCAATTTTCAAATTCTCTTTTTGACTGGTAAATTTTTACCAATTATCCCCGATTTCAATCCGTTTTCAAAAAATACAAACTGTGAGAGTAAGTTTTAACCCGAAATTGAAAAACTAATGTGATTTTTTTTAATGTGATTCCCTTTCCCCTGGAGACCGAATGGTAAAACACATCGGGAAACGGTAACTAGTATCCGATAGCCAAGCAAATGCGTAAACCGTTAATTATTTTCGATTTCTGAACTTGACCGGTAATTAGCGAAAATCCGGTAACTTGCCTATTTTAGAGTTGAGAACCAGTTCTAGTGTTAAAAAAAATTATATTCTGAAAATTATAATTCTTCTCTGGTACCTTCTAAGTTTTTCTCTTGAGAAGGGGTCTCATTGTAAAAGTCACCTAAATCATCTGCACATTTTTGATATCAAAGATAAATTATCACTCAATAAGTCCCACTTCGAACAGAAATTTCATTACCCGGTATGTAAATTGATAATATATGAAAACGTATCCCTAAAAAAGCTCCCCATATTCGTCCGACTCCGATCGGAAAGTTCCTGTGAGAGCCCCTGGGGTTACGCCAGGCCGAAAACGAGTTGGCCCAACTACTCCTGCAGCGTTAGTGAAACCGGCAGCACCTGCAGGGGGTATAAAAATGTCTCATGCAGATAGGGTGAAAATGATGATTCAAGCAAAACTGGAAAATGCCCATGAAAAAGAAAAGACTAAAAGGACTATAAGACAAGAAGAGCTGGAGGATAACAAAAAAGATAGACAGAGAGAATGGCGACAACAGGTAGGATTTGAAAATTTTGGTACAGATTGTGATTTGAAAAAATTATTTGTCTAATATATGACCCCATTACCATTTCAGGGGTAGTGTCTATCAAAAACTTTGCCAAAAAGTGGTTATAATACTTTAACCGGTCCAAAAACTAAGGAGCCAAAGTGGTTAATGTCATGTATTTTTATTTAGAAATATGTTCATGCGAATGATCATTGTTGGGGTCAATTGTGATTTTTTTGCGATTTTCAGATTTTTTCTAGATCTTCCCAAGGTAGTTTTTTGTTTAAAGAAGGCCACCATTCTCATGACGATTACGGAAAAACCATAGAAGATATCGAGAAATGTTTTTTTGCATTCAACTGCCAACTAAAAAAGCTCTATGGAAAAATGTTTCCTTTTTTATCGGACAACCGGTTCACCGGTAACCGGAGATCTATTATATAAGCATTTTCGGTATAAATTTTGAGAAAAAAAATCGAATCTTAATGTGTAGATAATCGTGAGATAAGAACGAAAAAGCATAGAAATCAACTTTCCGGCTGATTTTAAGAAAAAAAATTTCTGGGCCCACCGAGATTCGAACCTACCAAAAAATTACTTTCCGGTTTATATCTGGTGAACCGGATGTCAAATCAATTTCATAAAATTTCTATATTGAGCTTTTTTAGTTGGCAGTTGAATGCAAATAACATTTCTCGATATCAGCTATGGTTTTCCCGTAATAGTCATGAGAAGGTTGGCCTCCTTTAAAAAAAAACTACCCAAGTTCAAATTTTTGTTTTTCAACTTTAATTCTTTACATGAAGATGGAATAAACCCGAAACGCGTAGTAAATACTATTTTATTTTAATTGTGATTATCTTACATCAAATACATAATGTACAATCAACTCGGTAGGCGGCGATCCGCTGCGCAAATTATTACTCATCGTCTCCTACTATACAGGAAAGCAAAATCTGAGCCAATCAGAGACGCGTATTATTCCACGCTTTTAGCGGTCGGCCCCGGAGTGGATTGTACACAAAATATTCTCTCTAAAATTGCTGATAAATTTCAAATTGCATGTCATCGCTTCAAAACTATTTATAAACTATTGGCTAACCAAAAGATAAGGCTTAGTCAACTTTCTTGACGGTATTATTTACAAAGGTCCGCTTTTTAATAGCTCCAAACGGCGTTTGAGTGGGGAATGTCTGCAAAAAAGGTTGGCTGAAAATCTGATAAAGTACTAAACCAGCCCCCAAAAAACAATTGGTGATAGTCTCGTTGGTTTTATGCTTGGTTCTTCCACTAGAGAGCGGCAAAGTAAAAATGGGGTACCATTTTCTCCTTAAGATGGTTCTGGGTGCTGGATTGCATGCAAAAATTATCTTTATTTGTTTGATAAATTGAACAAATAAATACAATTCCCGGTTAAATCGGCACTGAGAAATCAATTGCGATTAAAATTTTGTAGTTCGACTTTAAAGTCTGTTTTTAAGAGTTTTAACCAAAATTAGCATATCACATAATATGTACAAAAATGAAATTTGAATAGCGCAATTGAATTCGTCAAAAACTAACCAAGAAAAGTATGTTCAAAAAAGTCCTACACTATTATTAACAGAAATCAGACCTCTTATATTTTGTTATGATATTGACATGCTGCTTTTATGTTCATAGCGGTACCCGCTATATGTATGATCAAAAGAGATTACCGCAAAATGAGAAAAATAAAACTCTAACATTTGATATATTTTTTTGTGCTCAATATTTTCTGACTAAACAAAAAAAAATTTCTTTAAATAATATAAGAAAGTTTTTTCGAACTTTGCGAAACTCAGTTTTTTTCATTTTTACGAATGACCCAAACGTTACATGTTTAAAAAAATCCTAACATATTGTGGTCGACGATGTTTCAGATTTATTTTGAAAGTTTGAATGAACATGGAAATAAACTCCGCGAGTTATTTCCTGCTGGAGAAAATTAAGGATTGAGAAAATCGTTTTCGTAAAGTGTTTTACGAGCTTATTACGATTTTTGATATATATTTACATATCTCAAAATCATAAACAGTGTTCACGAAACAATATTTTATTTTTACGTTCCAACATTTCGAAAAAAATTTATCAGGCTTCAAAAAGTAGTCAAAAACTCCCCAGCAATTGCTGTGTTAGCACCCAGAACCCTCTTAATAAAATATCCAATCACCTACATTTTCCCGTTAAATTACGCGGATTATCAATGCGCAAAAAAAAAATTCTGAAAAATACAAATACAGTATATTTAAAACAAATGTTACAGTATATAACCATTAAAATGTCGTATTTTGGCCAGTCATGTATCGTTTATTAGAAAACCGGTCATCAGAGTTTTTCTTAACTAAACTCATTCTAGTCCTTACACAATTGCGAACAAAGTTATCGTTCAACATTTTTCATTTAACTTATCAAAAAAATAATACATGTAAAATAATAATGCTGAAAATCATATTTTAAGGTTATCTACTGTATTTTTATTTTTCAGAAAAAAGACCTTGACAAACTTTTTTTGCGCATTTATAATCAACGTAATTTAACGCAAAAATGAAGTTTATCAGATATTTAATTAGGGAGCAAATGAGACCTCCAGTTTGTTAGTTTGTCGCCCTCTAGTGGGAGAACCGAGCATAGAAAAGCAACGAGACTACCACCAATCGTTCTGACTGATATTTTGAGTATAGTAACTGGTACAAACTCCCTAACTGGTACACTTTTTGGGGTCGGTATCTTGCCGACCATTCCATCAAAAAAATCAGACCAAAGAAAATAATTTACTGATATTTATGAAGGGGGTGCCATAAGCCCTGCAGATTGGTACATTTTTCAGAGCGATATGTAAGAAAACAAAAGTGAAATTTTTTTTTTATTTAATATCCACAATAAAAGTGTTCATTATTGGGAATGTTTATATTTTTAATTTCTTAACATAACTAATTATCTGTGAAAATATTCAAAACCACTTTTCACTGTACATTCATTTCCAACTTAACCTGACTATGGAATTCTCTTTGAAGACGATATTAATAAACTTCAGACATTGTCGGGTGTAATGCGCTAAAAAGTCTCGTTTTAATTCTGCACAGTAATAAATTTCCTTAATACCAAAGTATTTTTTCCATGAAAAATAGTCAAAAATGGCCAAAAGTAGAGAAAAACAACTTTTTTTGAGATAAAAATTGACCATCAATTGCGTTTTGATATTTAAAAATTTACTTACTATCTGAAGAAATGGCGCATATTACACCCGCAATTTTATTGAGAATTTTTTGCTAGCATAAAATTTTTATAAATTTAGTGCCAAATGGCACTTATCGAGTGTACAGCCAAGTGTTAAAAATTCCATCGATAGTTTAGAAATGATAATCGCGCGACCAACTCATTAGTTGACATACGGAGATTTACTAGATAAAAAAATTAAATAAGTGATTCTACCTGATTTTCTATTGGGAATTCGAAAAACCACAAATTCAAAATTTTGGACTTGATTTGCTGTAAATTTTCATAATATTTCTAAAAAAGTCGATAAAAAATAAAAATTTATGATTTTTCAAACTGCGGTCAGAAAATATTTAGGAATCCATGAAAAAAGTTAAAGTGGCTATTTTTCTGGTTTTTACCCACAGATTTAAATTAACAAAACAAAACAAATTTTGGACGAAAAATGCGGGAAATTTTCATAATAGTTTAAATTTTTTTGAAATTTTTACGATTTCAAAAATGAAAACTCGAACTCAAATCTTTCCTTAAATGAATAAAAATAATTTTATGAAACTGAAACATATTTATATCGGGTCAGCTAACTATAATAAGCATAAAAAAATATACTGACTTATTTTTTTCGTAAGTTATAATGAATCCAGTCTGCTGGGTTTATGGCACCCCCTTAAAGCTTTAAACAAAAAGATCGCACAGCTTTGCAAATTAAATCCAAACATCATGTATCCTTTTAACTTTACCACTTTAGCTCCTTAAACAAAAAGAAAGGGGCCATGTTGATATCGACGTAGATCGTTTCACCAACGAGCAAATGGAGAGAATGGTTTTCGATAAAGATTATAATCCTATAAAAGACATGATGGAAAAAGACAAGAAAAACAAAGATGCTGATGAGGAGCCTGATGCCGAAGAAATCGCTCGAAAAGCTGAATTAAAAGCCCGGTTTGCTGCCGCATAAGGCGCTAAGAGTTTTATATTTTGGGCGGTGGTATCTTTAGCATAAAACGTAACAAAAAATAAAACCAAAAATATTATAAATTTTTGAATATGAATCAAAGTTGCCTTCAGGTTAATTTATGAGTTCCTTTACTAGGAAAGATCTTTTTGCGTTTTTATGCAATTTTAAAATAAAAATTTTCTATGCTAAATATACCTTCACCCTATCTTTGTTCATTCTAGACTTCATGTTCTAATTTTCTGTCCTACTGCCCAATCTGTTAGAACTTTTTTAAATATAAATTATCAAGATATTATTATCATCTGTATTTTTTTTTAAGAGGATGCAAAATGGAGATATCAGCGAGGAAAGAAAATTCACCACCGGGTATACCCTTACCCCCTATGCAATTTTCGGCCACTTTCTTTAGTGATGAAGTAATGTCGGGCGACGTCGAACCCACTGCCGGAGTTCACTTTCCAGAGTGGAACGAACAATATGCAAAGGAATAGTTTTAAAATGACAATCACATCAGTGAAATAGTTCGGAACTGGTACATACTGAAATATTTCCGGGTTTTCGATTTCTTACGGGGAATTTATTTTTCTGGCAAAACGCCGATAATTGTCTGGTAAAAATCGAAAAAACCGGCTCTGTAGTGTCACGTAGTATAAAAACTTATACTATTACCCAAAAGTTCCAACGATCGTATGTTCCAGTTCCAAACTTTGTAATCTCAAAAAACCTGACCTATGTAACATAGGTAGGGACCGGCCACTGGGAAAAACTATTTCATAATACTTTCTTAATTTTGACAAAAAAAATTGGTCTGGGTAAATCGACCTCAAACGAAACGAAAATCACATTTAAAAAATGATTCGATGCCACCTAATGGTTGAAATTTGAAAATTACATTAATCGTTAAAATTCGCAAAAAAAATATTTAAATTTTTATGCAATTTTTTAAATCAAATATGTCATGACATGTCACTCGGGCTGACGGTTATTTTTTTGCTAAATTAAGGCGGAAATTATGATAAATCTTAAAGCGGACTGAGAAATAGGGCAAACAAGGATATATACGAGGAAATTGCGTCGATTGACAATTGCCCGTTTAGCTGAGAGGTTTAGTACTCGACTCAGGATTCGGAGGCTGCGGGTTCGAACCCACTGCTCTTGGAATTTTTTTTAATTTCAAATTTAGGTTAATTTTTTTTGAAAAAAGGTTTGAACGCAGTCCGACTGGATCCAAAATTATTTGTTTTCCAAGTCAGAATTGTATTTTGCGTCTTTTAAAAATAGTCTCAAGAGCCTTGCGGCATACTTCACCAAAATTTTGGCTTTTTTTTTAAATTTGGAAACACAATTTTGCCACCTGGTGGTGGTCTGATAATTGACATATTCTTCTTAGTCCGGATCGATAACATATTAGTATAGGTGCAATTTATTTGTATAGTCAACTTGAAAATCGAGAAATCCCCAGTGGCCGTTCCCTAAACATAAGCTATGTTACATAGGTAGGGTTAGGCCACTGGGGATTTCTCGATTTTCAGTTTGCCATAGAAATAAATGTCACCTTTTATTTTTAATTTCCACCACCAGGTGGCGCCGAATAATTTTTTAAATTTATTTTCGTTTTCTTTGAGGTCGATTTACCCTAGAGCAAAAGTTTCTAAAAAATTGAAGCAATCTAGTATTATTGAAATCCCCAGTTGCATATGACCCTATACAATGTACCATAGGTAGGGAGCGCACCGGTCCAATTTCTAAGTTTAAACGGTGGAAATTAACAGAAAACGAAAGAAAATCTTAAGGAGAAAATTCAAAGGCAAGAATTATGAAACATAAAAGAATGAACTTTTTGCCCGGTGATAATCCGGTTATTGGTTAAATTACCGGTTTCACCAGTCGTTAAGCTCCGTAAAGTTAGCCAATACTTTTCGCGTGTTCTCCCGAAAAATTTGACATCTTAAAGTGACCGAAATTGATTCGGGGACGTCCGGGGAAAAAATTTTGGAAAAGAAAAGATTTAAGTCAGTCTTTGCATAAATTTTTCCTTTCAAAAATGAGAAAATTTTTTTTTCACAAATTTTCAGAAATTTTTTTTTTCAAAAATTTTTTATTTGCAAAGTTGGCAAAATTTTTTTGTGACATCGCTCTACTTCTGAAAAATCAGGTAAATGGAGTTTTTATGCTAAAAATCGAAGTTAGTGCTCTAAATGACGTTTTAAAAGGTCCATTTTATCTCGAGACCAGCTAGATGCCAAAAGCCTTTTATTTTTGTGCCCGAACGTTTTTTCAGAGTCAACAACCCGTGAGGTCAAAGAATTTGTATGAACTACTGTAGTTCTCTCGTTAGTTTTACCGGTGCGCTCCCTAACCATAGGCTATGGTCCATAGCCTATGTAACATAGCCTATGTTACATAGACTATGTATAGTATACATAGGCTATGTAACATAGGTTATGTATAGGGAACGGCCACTGGGGATTTCTCGATTTTCAAGTTGACTAAGGTAGCTTTTTTTTTAACTAGCCCCACCCTTCTCAGTCGGTTTTCTCGAAGACCATAGCAGATATCAACAAACGGTTTTCTGTTATGTGTAGCCAAGTATATTAGTG
>SCLH01000052.1:184363-225530 GCA_004367855.1 Oikopleura vanhoeffeni | reverse complement strand
GCGTAGGTGGGATTGTATCAGATTACTGTTAAATTCAAAATTACCGTGAAGGTTGGTTCTGTTAGTAACAAATGTTTTTGGAATATCACCTTTGCTAGTTTGGCGGGAAATGGCCTCGGAAGAGGCTCAAATTTGCGACACCCACTCCCTTAAAGCCCTGGTTGGCCAAGATCGAGAAAATTCAATTCAAGCGACCAGTACCCCCTTAACGCACCCTACTATTATATAAATTTTCTGCTGTCTTCTTTGGCTAAACTGCCAAAAATTTTAGCCTTCATCAAGAAGCATTGAAAACATAAGCTGTTAAACTTTTGACGAGATTTGTTATTGCTCCATATTAATCTAGTTATTCTGTAAAAGTCATTTACTTGAAAATTGTTTTTAAATTCAATAAATTTATATTAACTATCGTTAACAAATGAGTTAAAACTGTTTTCAATATATTTAAGAAAGGGTTCTCTAGCCCTCCACGTCGCGTTCCTGTTTGCCCCCTATTTCAACGCCCTTATTGGTCAAACTCGATCGCGCAACGGAGGGTCTAGGGACCCTTTTTTCATATAGTGTATAATATATATAGATCATCTAAATTTAACATTTAAATTTCATTTTCTGTCTACTTGGGTCATTTATAATTTAGGTCAAATGATTTTAGCTGTTCGATTTTGGCGAAACCGTGATAAAACCCAATTTTATTTTATTTTTGCATTTGGATCCGACACCACTTGGATATCCGGTAACATTCGATGAGTTTTCAATTATAAATTATTTTGCGGATTTTTAAGGGATTTTTCAAGAATTTCTAAAATTCCTCATTTTGATCCCTTCATCGATCCCTACCATGGAAATATGCCCTCAGACAGATCAAATGATCAGAAATGATATTAAAAGTAACATATTATCTTCATAAATAAAAAAATAAATTTTTTTTGCATCTTTTGGTCATTTACGAAAATCAAGTTTTCGGCTTTTTTATGCAAGTTTTATAAAATTTTGTGGCATCGAATTTTATACTCTTTTGTTGGAATTCGAGGGTTTTTTTTGGAAAATCCCTTAAAAATCTGCAAAATAATTCGAAATTGAAAACTCATCGAATGTCACCGGATATTCGAGCGGTGTAGGATCCAAATGCAAAAATAAAAATCGGGGTTTTTATCACGGTTTTCCCCAAAACCCAACAGCTAAAATCGTATGTCCTAAATTATAATTGACCCTTGGCTAAACCGACAGTAGTTTTATTTTTGTGCTAACATAAGTTTTTCATTCGATATATTTCTGTGAAAATTGAAAAAAACGGTTTCAAATTTTATTTGTCAACCAATTTAAAGTTAGGTTTCGGTTTTTAAAATATAATCCGACATTAGACCGTTAGTTTCATAAACCAGCTGAGGTTTTCAAATAGTTATATCAAATACAATTATAAAAAATAGAAAACTTTCACAAGGTTGTCAAAGTAGTTTACTTCACGATAATTGAAAATTAATTACCCCTGTAGTGCAACATTTTTGTCTGTCTATTTTTTAGCATCTTATTTTATAAAACTAATTTTTGATGTTGCGTATTCTATTTATAGATATATATAATATGATTTTTAACAAGACAGAGAATGTTTATTTTCATCTTATAAAAATGTTATTTATACAAACATGGGTGGCCATGGTATATATATATCTATTACAGTACTTGCTGGGCCTTTTGAGCCACTTTTTTAGCCAAAATTTTTATATAATTCGGCTATTTGAAAACGACTCGTCCGATTGAGTTTTTAGATATCTCAAACTGAGCACAAATATAAGAGAAAAAGTAAATAAAAAAATGGTCCGAATCAGACCATTGTTTCCAATTTTTTAACAAAAACTGATAATCAAACAATTTCAGTAATCTAAAAAAAACAATGGACCGTTTCGGACCAATTTAGTTTTATTCACTAAATATTTGTGCGCAGTTTGAGCTATCTAAGAACTCAATCAGATGAGTCGTTTTCAAAAGCCGAATTATATAAATTTTTTGCTAAAAAGCCCAGCAAGTACCGTAATAGAGATAACGCGAAGCTGCCAAAGCTTCCAGGGTATAATTGATTCTCGAAAAGCCTGGTCAGACTGCAGAGCCTTTTTTAAAAATCTTTATTTTTGTATCATCAAAATTCAGTTTTTTCAAAAAAAACGACTTTGGAATAATTATATAAATTTTCATTGGCGATGCCAAATTCAGAAAATTTGAAAAAAACTCATCGTTATGATTGATTGTAATGACGTCCCAGTTTGGTAGATTTTTTTTAGTATAACACAGTTTTTTCAAAGAAGGGTATTTTATCTTCGTGAGATAGCTCGGAACTGTCACATACGTTTTTTTAATTTTGGGTCAGCATACAACTTTCAAAACAACATGACACTGCAGAGCCGTTTTAACAAAAATAATCGAGTTTTCTTAAAAAATTACCAGTAAAAAACAACCCAGCCTACTCAGTCATTTTTCTGGAACTTCATACCAGATGTATGAAAAAATGTTTTTTGCAGTGTGTATCCAACTAAATTTACCCGGATGTACAGCATGTCACATTTTTGCTCCCAGTCTCAGTTTTTGCAGAAGCTAACCTCCACCAATCAAAATTTAAACATTTTGATTGGCGGAGGTTAACCTAAAGCTTCTGCAAAAACTTAGAATGGGAGCAAAAATGTGACATGCTGTATATTCTTTCATGTGTATCTATCTAGCAGTAGATCTCTTTTAGTAGGTCGTGGCCTTATATTTATAGAAATTACTTTACTTTAACATGAAAATATGACATACTATACATATTGAGCGATCCGGCAAACTTTTTGACCAAACCATTACTGTTTACAAATATTGTTTGACTTCACAAGGTTAACAAACCCCAAGGAAACTGATTTTGAGTATTGATAAATTTTATTGGGTTGAAATTTAAGCGTATTTAAGGGGGTCGTAAAAATGTACTTTTGGACTCCACTTTACCAGAATACAAAACTTCTTCGAAACTTTTGAGAATAGCCATTTGGTAGATCTATCCGTAATCCACAAAAAAAATTTATCAGAACAATTTTTGGCCGACCCTGGTGACCACCATGCGGCGAGTTCTAGAACTCCTAATCAAATTTCAAAGTCCTACTCCTCCTAGAGCTCGCATACGATTCCACTCAAACTTGGCATGAACCACGGAAACAATAATGCTCGTAATTTCGGGGAATTAGATTTTTGAATTTCGGAAGTATTTTCTAGAACTGCCAAAAACTGCCTAATTTCAAGGTTTTCGCTCTTCTAAGTACTACTCCTCTTAGGTTAAATTTCAGAATGCAGTATAAATTCGGGTAAAGAAGGAAAAATATGTTTCGGTTATTTTGGTGGAATTAGATTTTTAAATTTTTTGTTCAATTCTAAAGAATCGCATTTTAGTCATCCGGAAGTAAAAACTCGGAAAATAAAAGTTGTCGGATTTAGTCGAAAGTACCATCAAATTGAAGCTTATAGGATGCCGAGAAGAAAATTTGTTAACAGCTTTTTGATATTTTGAGTTTTCTGGTCAAAAATTAGGTTTTTATGTTTTGCTTAAGAAAATTACTCAGAAAAATTCACAAAAAAATGCAAATTTCGAATTTATTTTTGAAATTTTTTATCATTTTGTAATCAGTTTATGCTTTCTTATCGTTCTCTAGCAATTTGGTGCTATTTAGACCTCAAAGTAACCTAAAAACAATACAACCGCTACCCCCTTAACTTTACTTTCTTAAAATTAAAAACACCACAGTCGTAATCACACAAAAATTTGCAACATGTGCTCAAATTTTTTTAAATATTTAAGATCAATTTGAAAAAAAATTACCGAAGGATCACGAATAATATGGTCACTAAGCTACGCGCAATTCTGCACGATATATAACCGGAAATTTAAAGTAAAAACTGGTAATTAAATTTCACACCAGATTTTTCCTGTTTTTATGCCACTTTTTATGGTACATTGACGTACTTTTTTATTACTTTGACGCGTCCTACCAAACGCACTCTACTGTGGTACCTATAACTGGTTTCGCTGAATTCACCTTAAAAACGGTACCCAATCTTCACTGTATGATACTTTTTACTAATTAATTATTCCTGCTACTAATTTTTAAATCCTAGATTGTAATATTTCCGTTTTTTCTATTAGATTCGGCCAAATTTTGACCCCATATTTGCAAAAAGAAGAAAAAAAAAGTTAGAAAGCGGAAAGACGAAAACAATCGAGATATGAATGAAGAAGGATCAGTATTTGCGCCGGTGATTCACCAATCGTCGGACGCACAGGTGACGCACAGTCTGTCCAACAGTAACCTTTGTGCGATAGTGACCCCACCTGACCAGAATGCACAAATGAACGAGAATATGCAGCAGAATAATAAGGAGGTAGCGAGGGCGAAAGATACAGAAATTAATGACAATTCTGAAATTGATTTTCCGGGCAGACCTTATGCGTCGATACGAGATGCAATTAAAGCGAAAGATTATGAAGCTATTACTCCTTTTATTCAATCAAATAATTTTAATCCTGATGAACGCGGTGACTATAAATTCACGTAAGTTACAAAGCGGAAACGATCCAAAGGTTCCAAGGGGTTTGCTTGAATAATTTTGTCAAGATTCTTTATAAAAAAACGCAACAATATATATTCACAAACGGATTTTTGCATCCAAGAGCCAAGGAAAATACCAGATTGTTTTTTATTCTACACCGGATGTCCGGTGAAACCGAAAATTGACCAGTATAATTTTAAAAAGTCTATTCAAGAAAACCCTTCCTCCTTCGAAGCCCATTTTTTGGCAATTAGTTCAAGTTTTCGCCGGATTTTTTTTGGCTATTAGTACACACAAATTTTTTTTGTTTTTTTTTATCGTAATTTGACACCCCTTAAAAGTGTTTGAAGAGCATGAAATACTGTCATTTGACCCCTTTAGATGTATCATGATATTATATCATACAATGTATCATACATGTATGACAAACATTTCATTCTCTTAAAAAACTACCCAAGAAGGTATATTTTCAGGCTCACCTATTCACAAGTCTCCTGGCTTTAAAGATGACCACAACTGGTGGGGTCTTCTAAATTAAAGTTACTTTAGGGTGCGCAGCGGGAACCCTACAGACTGAACTAAAACCGTTGATGAAAGCACAGGCGTTCCGGGGGTTACTACGGGTAGGCCGTACAACGGCCAAAACGTTACAACGGCCAAGGTTGTACAACGGCCTAAAATTTACAACGGCACCAAAAAGATTTACAACGGCCCCAATGTACAACGGCCCAAACTTCACAACGGCCCTTATTTTACAACGGCCCCTGTACCACGGCCCCTGATTTACAACGGCCTCTGATGTACAACGGCTCCTTTTGTACAACGGCCCCTATTGTACCACGGCCCTGATGACCAAAACCAACGATACCAAGCAAAAATTACGACGGACACTTAGGACGTTTTTTTAAGTTTGCCACGGTTCTTGTATAAGGACGCAAAAGCGAAATCAGATCGTCCTACTAAACGAACCTTACTATAGTTCTACCCTAGATATTCAGCATTCGCAAATTGGGTCATTATGATTTCATGCCAAGGCGGAACACTTTGTTAGCTAGTTATCTCCTAGGCCACACATTTAAACCTAAACTTTTACATTGTTTCTATGCAGAATGAGGACACCCCCAAAGTTGTCCAAAATAAGCCAAAATATTGTTGATGTAAGAATTTTCGGTATCATTTTAACTTATTATTTTCAACTTAAGGGTATCCCGGCTCCTACATTTTCTGCAGTTATTATGCCATAAAAATGCACCAAATCAATTGTTAATGTTTTAAACGCATAAAACAACCCAAATGACAACAAAAAATTGTGCGTACTTTTTTTTAGGACAACCACCCCTAGTCATGACGATTACGGGAAAAACCATAGGCGATATCGAGGATCAGTTTTTTGCATTCAACTGCCAACTAAAAAAGCTCAATGGAGAAATTTTATAAAGTTGATTTGACATCCGGTATTTTTCTCAAAATTATGTTCAAGAAATAATCTGTGTCAATTTGACCATAAAACTTCAAAATATCGGTTAACGTAAACCAACTTTCTCTTCGGTGTTTCCCAGCTTTCTTTGAGCCTACTTTCGAAAAAATCAAAGCACATTTTTTTTCGGAAATTTGTTCACGTGACTTGAAAAATTCATATTTTTTGTTTGGGGTCGAAATTTGACAAAAACGCTCCTACAAAGTTCTGTTTGTTTAGAGCTAGCTTTTGCAAAAATTTGAGTAAATTTTGAAATTTAACCTAGGAGGAGATAGATTTTCCGATGAAAAAAGTCAAAAACGGTATTTTGGACCGGTTTTTTACATATTCTAGAAAAAATATAGCACTTATCAACAAAAGTGCTCCTATAAAGTTTTGTATACATATTATACAGGTTATTTTAAATTTGGGTTTATTTCAAAATGAAACCTGGGAGGAGATAGATTTTCAATTTTGGTTTAGGTGGCTCTTGTGCCGCTTATGTGTGAAGGAATGTGGTCATACAAAAAAGTTTTGGCATATTTTTTCGCAAGTTAAAGGCTAGTTCTACGGGGGTACCGTACAACGGCCGATTATGTACAACGGCCGATTATGTACATCGGCTTTGTACAACGGCCGATTATTGTACAATAGGGCCGTTGTCCAACGGCCGTTGTACAATGGCCGTTGTACAATAGGCCGTTGTACATAATCGGCCGTTGTACGGTACCCCCTAGTTCTACAAAGTGGCTAATCTGAATAATATCATTGAAGCCCTTTTTTTTGTTATCAATTTGCTTTTATTTTTGTTAATTTTCCTGTTTGGTTGATATTGCATCGAGAATATGTCAAATTAGGGGCCGGGATACCCTTAGGTAGCTTTTTGTTTAAAGTAACCACGGACATTCGGCATCATAGCGCGGAACCATACTATGTATCAGCAAACGGTTTTTTGCAACGTGTAAACTAAATTTCTGATTGGAAACTTTTTGTTTTTTTCCAAGTCAACCGGTAATTGATGTTAAAACTAAGTTAGGGGTTCGAATCTCAGTAGACCCATTTTTGTCTATTTTATCGAATTGTATGTTATTTATGATACATCGGTCTCTATGTGGTAATGGATTAATAGAAACGGTAAAAACAAACAGTTTTCTAGTGATACTTGAAAAAAATATTGAAAAAAATATTTTTCGAAAATTAATCCTATGTTTTGCCTCAGAAAAACTGGTAATTTCAGAGGTCGATTACCAGTGAACTGGTTGACTTTGAAAAAACTAAAAGTTTCCAATATTAGAAATTTAGTTGGCTACACGTTGCAAAAAAACGTTTGCTAATACATAATATGGTTGCCGCGCTATGATGCCGAATGTCCGTGGTTACTTTAAAAACAAGCTACCTTAAGTTAAAAGTGAATACAACTTTATAAATATTGAAGTGTTATGAATTGTACCATTTCACTGGTCAAATAAAAATTCTATAATTATTTTTTTGTAGTTTTAAGTCCGAACTTTTTTTTCATTTCAAACTTAAAATTTCGCACGCTGCGTACCCTAAATATGCTACATCCAACTTCTTTACAATTTTTTTATTTCCACTTTTGCCCATGAGATCTATTTAAAATTTATGCGTAATTTGATTATCGTTTTAGCCAAGAACACAATTAATTTGAACAATTATATTCATAAACTGTTGAAACACATCTGAATCGGAATCACATTTTATAATTTAAAATGACTCAAAATTTTCCAAAATTAGTTTTTCAAATTTTAATTCGGTCAAATCATGAAAATAATAATAAAGTTCCCATTCTTATGGACCGAAAGTTACGTTGATACCATACAACCACCTCCATTTTATCTGATATAATTATAGAGAATTAAATTCTGACAAAGAATATCAAACTAAAAAGTTTATAAAAATTTAATTTGTGACCAATAAAGCTGGAGATGAACAAATTCATTTAGGTTTGATCTTTTACCGGTTGTTTTTGTTCAATTCCGAACACGATAATTATTGTTATATATGTAAAGATAATGAACTTTTAAATTATACTATATCCACGCTTATATTTAAGCGGCAATTAGCATCCACAATTTCTGAGAAACTTGAAAATTTATATTTTTAATTCATTTTTTCAGCTTACTTCATGAGTTGGCCATGTCAGATTTAACAATATATCAAGTCAAGAACTTGGCGAAAGAGTTATTAAATCGTGGTGCGAACCCAAATTTGGTCGATATTCGCCAAGAAACCCCGCTACATATTGCTGTCAAGGTAAATTATAAAAAAATGTTTCGTAAGACGCGGGAAATTTTACAAGATACAATTTTGAAATACTAAAGTATATATAAGTTCATATTCTCACCAAAGACAATTTGAAAAAAATTGTGAGGCAAAACTTTAATTAAGGGGGTAGTGGTCGTAGAAGTGAGGAATTATTTATCAGAATCATAATAACGAACGTTTTACTTTTATTAAAGTGAATTAGCTAGCTTCTTCAGGATAATAAAAAACTTTTTGTCAAGTTTCACAATTTAAAAAAACGGGTCCATTTAGGCGGCGTTATGTAAAAATTTTAAATATTTATAAAATAATCCTAATTAGCATTTTGTTGATAATTATTTGTTATATCACTTCATACCTGTAGTTTAAACCCCACTTTTGTAAAACAGCAAAATTTGTACAATAAATATATATCTTTTAATTGAAAACAAAAACGATGCTAAAGATACTTTCACCAAGAAAGTTGAAATTATCGGCGCGAGTATTTTTTGCTTAAGGTCGCTTTTTTTTCGTTGCTCCTAACCATGATTTCGACTGGGGAGAACTTAGAAACACGATAGCGACAAATAGTTTGTCTGCACGTGAAAACCTTGGAAAACATATGCGGGTAGAAAATTTTTTGGCTTCCTAGGTTGATCCCGTGACGGGAAATCAGCTCATCGAAATTGCTCAAAATGACCGAAAAAACGTTTTTTGCGAATTACGGTGAAACGCGGTAAATCATCGGAGAAAAAGAAAAAAATCCTGCGTTCAAATTCGTTAAGATTAAGATGCAAAAACCGTTTGTCTGCTATCTAGTCTAGTTCTCTCAGAACAGATACCCCTTAGGGTGGAGCAACCGAAAAAAAAGCGACCTAGTTAAAACGTTTTTTCTTTACTCCACATGTTACGCTTTTAGTCGCCACCTGGGTATCTGTTCGAGAGATGACTGATAAATTTTTTCACAACGAATGGAGTTCTTTCTCGATGATCGGTTACGTAATCAAAGTTTTTCGTATTTGACATTCGATGCGTTTCCTACATCAAAGAAAAAAAATTTTCTACCGCCATATTTTTTTCACAAGGTTTCACGTGCAGAAACAACTATTTGTCGCTAATCTTTTCTAGTTCTCCTCAGTCGAAATCCATGGTGGGGCCACCTAAAAAAAAGCGACCGTTACAATTTCATGAAAATTAACATTTAAAAAACAAAAAAAGTGATAGCGAAAAATACCGTCGCCCAAATATTTCACATTGATAATTAAAATTTAATTTTATAGAGAGGACAACATGATTTAGCAGAGTTATTACTTCAAAATGGATCCGATAGCACCTCATCATTTAACGCCGACGGCAATCTTCCCTGGTACTACGCTGAGCAATTATCAAAACAAAATCCCATGGCGGGTGAGCGAATGATAGATATCCTTCGCACCGGTTTGGAGTTTATGATAAATCAAACTCAACAGGATAGCAAAAAACACCAAAATCAAAACCCACAATTTCACCAACAAAATATTAATAATGCTCCAATGAATCCAAAGGTTGTCTCCCCACCGTCGATGTCGCAATCTCAATCGTTTGGGAATAATTTCGAGACCTTGACTGATATCATCGCTCGGAAAGAGCGTGAGAATAACCACGAATATCACCAGCCAAACGGGAAAAACAACCAAAACCACCAGTGGGACGATAACTTCTACGATTTCGACGATCGAAATCGCGGAGATTCTAGAAATGATAAAAAATCAAATGGAGATTATTGGAGTAACTCTTATCAAAGTCCGTTTATCAGAGATGAGGAGAGACAGCACGGGAGCGCGTTTCCTTCGGCTTCAATGTGGCCTGAAGCCCCGGATTTTTCAATGTTGGGGCAAAGCGATGACTTTTATGTCACTGGGAACAAGGCGATTGTCCCGCCACCGATTGGGGCGGGGAAATCAGGGACTTCGATGAGTGCTATCGGGGCAGAATTGAGGAGAATAAACGGATCAAGTCCTTTTGAAGATCACAAGTCAGAAGATTCGGATTCAAGATGGGAGCCGGCCTCATTGTGGCAAGGTAACATATTATAAATTGAAAAATATTTTTTTAAAGCAACCACCTTACTAGAGACTTTTTAGTCGCGACAGATTTTTCTGTGCCAACATGGACAAACCAAGTGGAAACTGTAGAAGCTTCACCTAGGTGATTTTTTTTTAATTTAATGATTCACCTGTTAATCTGTTATTCACGGTCTTGAAATTTTTTCGAAATTTTCAAAACAATTTTTTTTTTATAATTGCCTGAAACGTTTGCACATTTTTTTATTTTTCCAGTTGGAGAAAAATAACCGGTTCAAATACCAGTAAACTGGTGGAGAAAACAAATTTAAAAAAAAACTATTTCACTGAAGCTTTTTTAATTTCCAGTTTGATGCAAAAAACCGTTTCGTGATATCCCATGCGGTTCATCCGTGGTAGCATAGTCAAAACTGTCGCTGCTAAAAAAAGTTAAGCCCGATTTGGTTGTATGTTTAAATCTAAATGTATGAATTCTTGGTAACAATCAGTTAAAACATGTATGTGGTAATGGATTAACAGAAGCGTTTAAAGAACAAAAACTTTATTGGATTTAGTCCTGAAAAAAAAATATTTTTCTGAAATTCTCGTGTTTTGTTTCAGGAAACCCGGTATTTTCAATGGTTAATTACAAGTTGTCCCTTTTGTGACACCCAAAAGGGACAACTATAGGGTTTCCACCATTCGACCGATCCGCCAAATCGGTCGAAATCGACTTGTTCAAATTAAATATTGACCTGTACGAAAAAACGGAGAATTTTATGCCGCGTCTTGTCATATATGAATTTTTTTTTCAAAAATCGATATTTTTGCTAAAAATGATAATTTATTTCGAAAAATCGTATTTTTGGTCAAAATAAGGGGGGTTTTTCGGCTCTCAAACTCACGCAAAGACGCCCAAAAGTGAGATTTTTTTTGAATGAAAGATACATCGATTTCGGTGATGATGAATGCAGTCACTAAGGTAGGCTGACCTAGTTTTTATGAATTTTTTTTTTTGAAAATTTGAATTAAAAAATTTCAACCAAATTTTACAAAAATACTTAAAAATCTTTTGGAAAATCTTCAAAAAAAATTAAGAATTCGAAATTAATCAATTCTATAAGTCGTAATTAATGGTGGAAACCGTATAATTTATAGTATAGAAATTTAGCGAATCGAGCCTTAGTGTCGCAACATCAAAGACAATAAAAATATAAATTTACATCTTATATTTACTTATTTATTAAATAGCAACGTTTCGAAGATTCATTATCAGGCTAATGGGAGATTTTAAGACTTGTAAGTTTCGAAAACATAAAGTGCAGAATCTAGAGTTTACTAATTTTGTGAAATAATTGTGGGCAGTACTCAAGCTAATTTTTACATCTTAATAAGATGATCTTATAGTTTATTATATTGTATATCTCGATTGTATATACTGTATTTCATATTTATCTCGAAATATGTATCTTCATGATATTCAATTCATAACACAAATGGGGTCGATAGTAAAATGGATAAATTGAAGATTTTGAACTTAAAATAACCTGAACAAAAAGTTCTAGAAATCAAGTAGTGTTCAACATTCTCAGAATTGAAAATGACCCCTATACTGTATAAGCTATACTTGCTTAAATTTAGCTGAGATTTTGACTAATGTGCGGAAAAAATGCGATTAAAACTGAAGACTTTTGAAAATTTTCGAAATCGCTGATTGGTTGATTTTTTTAACCAGGTGACACTGCAGAGCCGTTTCTTCGATTTCGGGTTTCTTATCGGAAATTATCAGTTTTTCGGAAACCGATCTTAGCAGTTTTGTAAAAAAATTATGATTTGGTCCAAAAAAATCAAGTATTTTGAAAAAAATATTTAAAATGAAATTCGACTCACCTGTTAGTTATATCGAAAATCCTGCCTAGTCGTCGATTTTCACAGTGACGCCACAAATAGAGAAATCCAGCTATTTCATTGGTCACTTCTCGAGAATCCAGTCATTTCGTTGGTCACTTTCAATTCTTGTGACGTCACTGACGTCGTTTTTTTTTAGTTATGTATAAATTGTTGCATGGAATAGATTCAAAAACTAGACATAGGATTAAGATGTATGATAGCTCATTTAAAAGCTGATGAGTTCTATTACTAGACTTTCTTGAGTCTGTACCAGTACATTTTACCGGTTACCGGGTTTAACAAAGAATTATCGGAAAACTATAGTACATAGGAAGTTGATTTTAATTGGATCAGACTTGAAATTTTTCGGCGAATATTCTCCGGGGTCAAATTTTGAAATATGACCCCATTTGGGGTCAAATTACAAAATAAGTCATTTTGAGTTAAATTACATATCAAATGAAAGATAATTTAAAGACGATTTAAAATCTGCCAAAATAATTTTCCAAAAGTTTGATATGACCCCACAATAACCAAAACAAGGTTTTGACCACTATTTGGGGTCAAATTACAGAATGAGTCATTCAGGGTAATGCTACATATCAAATAAAAGATAATTTTAACGCGATTCCAAATCTGCTAAAATAATTTACCAAAAATGTAATATGACACCAAAATAATAAAAACAAGGTTTATGGCAAATTGCAAGTTTCTTGAGAACCGAAGGTTATAAAACATTATTTTTTCATGAACAGGGTTAAAATTTTCGGCGAATATTCTTCAGGGTCAAAATTTGAAATATGACCCCATTTGGGGTCAAATTACAAAATGAGTCATTGAAGGTCATGTTACATATCAAATGAAAGATAATTTTATGACCATTTCAAATCTGCAAATATAATTCTCCAAAAATGTTATATGACCCAATCATATCAAAAAACAAGGTTTCAACCACCATTCGGGATCAAATTACAAAATGACTCATTTTGAGTCATATCGATCATGATGCCCGGGTAACTTAAATATCTTAAATGGTTAACGGAAAAGCTCGGAGAAGAAATTCTCAATCGAGAATGTCTCGAGTTGTGGGGTGATAAGAATTAACCAATGGGATTGTATACAGATCATAGTGAAGTGCCGCCCCCGCATGACTCATAATCAATAGAAGAGTCTCCAGGAACAGTTTCTCTTTTTTTAATCCCATTTCTATATTTCTTCTCCATTACACTGGCCGCAGTTGTTTTAAAGTTGTTTTTAAATTTAAAAATTTGAAAAATTTTTGAATATCTAAAAAAACTTTTAAAATTTATCAAAAAATTTTTGAAAATTTGACAATTTTCTAAAAAAATAAAATAAATTGACAATTTTATCAAAAAATTAAAAACATCATCTTGGAAATTTAACTATTCTTTGGAATTTGTTTATTTTTTTCAGAATTTGAAAACATTCTTCTTAAATTTGTTAAAAATTTTGGAATTTTCAATATTTTTTAAAAACTTTGAATGTTTTCTAGAAAATCTGAAAATTTCTGATAGTCTGAAAAATTTGTTTAAAATTAGAAAACTTTTTTCAAAATTGGACGGTTTTCTTCAAAATTCAGCTAAAATGTGAGGATTTTTTATTTTTTCAAGAAATTTGAGAATTTCAATTTCCTTTTAAAATATAACAGTTTTATTTTTTTAATTCAAAAATTCTTAATTTTAAACATTTATTTGGAAATTAAAATGTTCTCTAGTAGTTCAAAAAAAAATTTAACTAAAAATAAAAACTTAATTTTGAAAAAAATTTAAAACTTTATTGACATTTTTTCCATTTTCTTAAAAACTTGCAAACTTTTCTGTTAATTGAAAAACATGATTTGAATTTTATTTTTTCAAATTTATTAAACTTCGCTTTAAATTCCTTGTTTTTTGTTACGATGGGGTCATATTACATTTTTGGAGAATTATATTTGCAGATTTGAAATGGTCATCAAATTAATCTTTCATTTAATATGTAACATGACCGTTCAATGACCATGTCTTAATTTACCGAAATAGTGGTCAATAACCTTTGTTTGGTTATTGTGGGTCATATTAAAACATCCATCGATATGTAATTTCATCGCATATGTATAACTCAAATTGAACTTAATTTTGTAATTGACCCAAATGGGGTCATATTTCAAAATTTGACCTGGAGAATATTCCGAAAATTTTACCCTGTTCATGAAAAAATAAGTTTTATAACCTTGCGGTTCTCAAGAAAACTTGCAATTTGCCATAAACCTTGTTTTTATTATTTTGGTGGTCATTTACATTTTTGGAAATTATTTTAGCAGATTTGGAATCGCCTTAAAATTATCTTTCATTTGATATGTAGCATTACCCTCAATGACTCATTTGTAATTTGACCCGAATATAGTGGTCAAACCTTGTTTTGGTTATTGTGGGGTCATATTACACTTTTGAAAATTATTTTGGCAGATTTGAAATCGCCTTTAAATTATCTTTCATTTGATATGTAATTTAACTCAAATGACTTATTTTGTAATTTGACCCCAAATGGGTCATATTTCAAAATTTGACCCGGAGAATATTCGCCGAAAATTTCAAGTCTGAATCCAATTAAAAATCAACTTCCTATTACTATAGTTTTCCAGAAACGATAATTCTTTGTTAAACCCGGTTATACCGGTAAAATGTACTGGTACAGACTCAAGAAAGTCTAGTAATGAACTCATCAGCTTTCAATGAGCTATCATACATTTAACCTATGTCTAGTTTTTGAATCTATTCATGCAACAATTTAATACATAACTAAAAAAAAACGACGTCACTGTGAAAATCGACGACTAGGCAGGATTTTCGATATATCGAAAATGATGCCTATGCGTGAAATTTTATCATGACGTCACAAGAAGAGAAAGTCACCGATGAGATCACATGATTCTCGAAAATCGTGTGATGTGATTGGACTATAGTGTCTTTTCTTGTGACGTCATGATAAAATTCAACGCATAGGCATCATTTTCGATATAACTTATATTACATGCTTTTGGTAACTTGGGTCATATAATATGAGTCAGACTCATATTACACATTAACAATTTTTTTACAGATTCCAAAGCATACAATACGGAAAGCACTACTGTTTGGAAGGAACGACCTTCAAACGATTACGATTCGGACACGTCCCGATCCACTCGTCATTCGGGGCGCGGGAACGAAGCCTCCGTCCCAGGAGGTCCCGCCAGCAGCGAGGGAGTTAAATTAACGGCCGGAAATAAGGTTTTTTCTTCTGCCTTACAATCTGTGAGAGCGGAGCAAGAAACGAGAAAAAATCGTTCTTCGTATAATTATGGTAACAGTGCAATGGATGCTGTTACAAATGAGAATAATGAAAATAATGAAGAAAAAAGAAATAAAGATAGATTAAGAAAATTATGTGAACAATATAGAGGCAAATTTCCTAGAATCGAGGGTATTCATAATATAAAGGATAAAGCCATTGCGGTTCTGCATTTCAGCGCAGGTAAAAATAACGACGGTGGTATCTTTCGTATCAATTTTTTATTATAATTTTGAGATTTTTTTGCGTTTTAATTCAATGAAAATTAAAAAAAACGATGCGAAAGAAGCCTTCACCAAAAATAACAGTTTTACCATCTGAACTTCAAATCTGAGATAAATATGGTGAAAACAAGTCATAAACTTCATTGAACTCATAATTTTTATCGCTCGAATTATCTGGCTTAATCTCGTCAAACCAGGCCCCAGTAGTTTTTTGGCACTCAAAACGATGTACTGCTAAAGTATTTTTAAACCATTATTTTTAATATTCACGTTAACGAATATTTTAACATAGGCGACGATACAAAATTCTTCAAATTTATAAATTTCGCTCTCTAGCAAGACCTGTGGTAATTTTAAAAAGTTTCCGAGGTCACTTTAGGTTTCCCTGATATAAATTTATCTCGGAAAGTAAATTTCGTGGAAAATTTATAATTATAATATAAAAAAATTTACAAACTTAGAAATTTTGGTAATTTAAAAAAGTTATAAGGGTAATTTTCGGTTCTCAATTTGAGGAGGTTTACCGGAAAAAACGGTTAAAAACTGAAATGCCGCATTCTGGATATTTATAGACATTTGGTAGTTGATTTCGGTACCATTGGCATCAAAATTATAGGTATAAACGAAGTGCTGATTAGTTTTTTCTTGGCCCGGGATATGCACCGCCGTCTTTAAAATGCGACCGGAATCTTTGGCTTCATGAGCCTAAACATTGTGAGTCGGTATAAATTCTGGCCGCGGCATCTTTAGCATGTAGAATAGCAAAACACATAAAAAATCTAAAATAACACAATGTGTATTACATATAAAATAAAATATCTTAGGTTTTTGAATAAGATCAGAAGTTGCTTTCAAAAACATTCATACCTCTAATTTTTTTTGCTTAAAATTTTCGAAAATTGCATCTCAGATTTAAACTCATATTAAAAAAATGAAGTTCAGTTTCGAAACATGCTAATTTTATTTTGTTCAGAACAAGGATTCAATATGGGCATCAACGATGCTTTAGATGCCGGTGTTGATGTAAATAGTCGTCGAAATGCAAAATCTGCTCTATTGCGCACTATAGTAGACGGTAAAAAGGTCAATTTAGACTCTGCCCGTCTACTTCTCAGATTCGGGGCCGATACCGATTTCCAGGATGCAAACGGAAACACATTTTTGCACTTGGCTGTCGCCGCAGCTCACGTTTCCGCCGTTGACGCTGTTTTGCGACACAGTCCCTCTTTGGAGTTAAAAAATAACACGGGCCTGACCGCCTGGGGGTTAGCTCAGACTAAAAAGGGAGGTGGTAATGTAGATATTGTCAGAAATCTCCTCGTTACCTCCTGGAAACGGTATAAAAATAAGCGATCAGAAGATAAAGAAATTGAACGAAATCGAGAAATCGGTAATAATGAAACCGGTAAAGAATCACCGCCACTTGGGGGTGCTCCATGCGCGGTTAGAAAAAGTTTAATTTCAGCCGCAAATTGTGGAGCGCAAGATCAAATTAAATCGCTCTTAGCTGATCCAACTATTGATGTTAATGAACAAAGTGCAAAGGTCAGTGACGAATATGTATGAAATTGTAAACCTTAAAAAATAAGAATTAAAAAATGAAATTTAAAATCAATGCTTTATAGTTTGAATGTTCAATGTGTATTTTTGGGTAGGGGATAATTTCGGCGATGGCAAATTTCTTTTAGATATGTTTTTATTTTGAAAATGAATAAAAAACACAAAAAAAACAAATTTTTTATGTTCAAAAAGTGTAAGATAAATTTTCGGAACTTAAATTTATTGTAAAACATTTAACATGAACATAATTATAAATGTATGGACATTTTTTTGTAATTTTGTGAACAGCTTCCGGTAAAAAAAATTGAATTTTTCACATTGAAAATGTTTTTTTAAAATGAATCGGCAACTATTTATTTAATTGCCCTTTATAAAAAAACAACAGCAGCCCCTTATAGCGGAAAGTGCCCATTTTGACGAAAAACCTTCAAAATTGTTATCGCGGTGAAATAAAAATATACAGGGTGGCTCTATATATTATTATACTTACGTGTCCCGTAGAACTTTGACTTTAGAGACCGAAAGAATCGCGGGATTTGATTAGTCAATACACATTGACTCTTGTTGCCGAAAAATACTGTGTTTTCAAAAATGTTCTGTAATTTAAATAAAAAAATATAAAAATGATTATAAAATATTGCTTCTTACAAATATCCAAAAGATTAAATTAAGAAATCTGGGTATAATTGACTTATTTTTTTTTTAAATATTGATTTAAAAATTTACAATTATTCAAATGAAATTGTGGCTCTCAAACTTTCGTTAACTAAAGTAATTTTGTATAGAATGAGTCTTCTTGATTCAATATATTATTTTCAGGGGTTTTCAGCTTTGCACTGTGCTGCTGGCCAAGGAAAGATAGGGATAGTTCGAATGCTACTTAATTCTGGAGCAAATCCAGATCTCCAAACACGGGATGGATTTACTCCCCTTATGTTAACAGCATCAAGTACAAGAGCGTGGCCGGAAGTTGCCGACGCTCTTTTGAAAGCAGGCGGAAATGCTAATCTCAGAGGTAAATTTTAAAAACAAATCATAAATATTTGTAAATTAATCAAAAATCGCCTCAGGTAACTTTTCTTTAAGGGGGTGGGCGTCGTAATCTGGTACCTTTCAATCCCTCCTCAGAATAATTCTAGGGCAGTTGTGAAAAATCTGAGGATACTCGTTTATAGGTCTAGCCTTCGTCTAACGATTCCATATCTCATACTCAAAATTTTAACACCACAGCAGGTGCTGAGTCAATTCTAGAACACCCAAGCGTTTTTTCAAAGTTATACAGTACAGCAGGGTCCGGCGGATAGGTGAGGGCGGATAGGTGAAATCCGGCTAATAGGTGAAGGTTTTGAGCGAAAAAACTTTTTTGGCGGATAGACGTAANTTTATAAATTCCATGAACTTTTGAAACGTTTCTCTGGTTTGCCAAGCATTTTTGTTCACAGCCACTTCAAAACTAGGATAGGAGCGACCCCGTGTTTTTTTGAAATTTTTAGGTCCTTCACTTTTATTATCAGGTTTTGTCGTTTTTCTTTTAATTTCGGTTAATATCTGATAAATAGTTAAACTAAAATAAATGACGTATTATATCCTTTTTCCAACCAAAGTGGATCTTGAAAAAGGTTATGATCTCTATAGCGCGTGTTCGAATCCCACTTATGTTGTCACTTAGTAGGTATGGGTGTAATAATAGGCAAGGGTGCTTGATATTAGGAGCGCCAAAGTTGATTGTTGCGTTATATGGAATACGCGCTATGAATTATAAGCATTTTCAAGATCCACTTTGGTTGGAAAAGAGATATTCAGAGAAAATTGAAGAATGAATCTTTAATGTTTCTTAAAAAAATCGTTTGATTCGGACTAATTTTATCCCACTTATGGTTGAGAAAATATATTTAGGCAACGCGAGCAAAAAAGAAGCTGCCCGATAAAAAGGTATCAATGTGAAAAGTCCGTAGTTTTGGAAGATTGAAAATTAAATTTTAAATGTTTTATGTAACTATTCCTCCCAGGTTTCGATCTTCGGCATGTCTCGGGGAAAGTACTCCTTCAAAATAAACTGCGGAGGAAAATAAGATTCTCCATCTTTGGATATTATTAATCCCATTGTGATCCTTTTTTTAGAATTAACCTTTTTTCGTGCAGGATTTTCCCTTTTTCTGAATGAGTAATTTCCCAGTCCGTCCAACATAATAGCCGTCTGGTCTGTATTTAGGAAAAACAACAGTAAGGCTATCTGAGCTCGTAAAAATTTTAACTGACCAAAATTTTCAGATTATAAGTTTCACTTGAAATTTCAGATCTCGCAAATGATTTGATCAAAAATTAGATATTTCAGTTGAAAAACTGTTGACCCTATAAAAATTTGAGTCGATTTTTATTTTTTGTAGTCAAATATATTTGAAATTATATTGGCTGGCCTTGTAGAACTCTGACGTGAGAAAGACGTCTCAGACTTGTTTTGATTGATCAATACATTAATTTTTGTGTTTACTGACCAATGAAATCACGGAATGTTTTAGATCTATGACGTCAAAGTTCTACAATGCCAGCAAGTATTATTTGAGGTATGATTCATATGAATTCGTATGAATTATAAAGTTTTGAATTGAATAGAAAATATTTGTGAATTAAAATGGTGTTTTTTATACCTGCCAAAATTGAACAGATCTTGTCGAGGGCGTAAAAGTTCTCACATTTTGAGTAATTATTTTGATTTCTTCTTCACATTCTGGGAGCGACGATAGTCGATCCAACATTGCGTCTCAGCCCATATCCAAAATTTTTCATAAACAAGCGGAACCAATGTTTTGAAAGTTTCAATCTTTGAATAACAGAAGAATTTATGTATTTTTCATTGTTTTTTAACTCTGAAATTACAATCTGGGACACTTCATGAGTAATGTCAGCTCTGATATATAAATCATCCAATTCTTTTTCCAAATCTTCATAAATTGGATTTCAATTTCTGTACGAACTTGAGTTCTGTTTTTTTTCTGAGTAAGTCCTCAAAATACGGTAAAAACGCCAAAAATTGTTGAATATAAAAAATACAATTTATCTGCTCCATAATTGGTCCTAAAAATTGCCCTGAATTTAATTAGTTCGGCGCTATTACCTTTCCTTAGATGCTATTATATTTTTTTGGTTTTTTATGATTCTTCTTAAAGTCGAGTCTGTGATACTTCGCTCAGTTTCTTCATTAAAATAATTTCAAAATAACGGCCCTGCCTCTTCGATAAGCACTTTTTATTGAATGATGTAATTAATTTTTTTCTTAGAAATTCATTTTTAATAGAAATTGTATTTAATATATTTGGCCGAATAAAATAAATAAAGGCATTCTAGAAGCTAAATTCAAATTACGCGTGAGTCAAAAATCCGAAAAGTAGTTTCTGAGTTTTCAAAACCGTCACTTTGCATTTATGATTAAAATGGAGCAAAAAATCAGCCTTAATTCTCACTCTGACTACCCTTTAACTAAATTATACATTTTGACCTTGTTTTTATTGACCAATCAGAGCGTAACTTCCCAGCCGTTCGGCTAATAGGTGAAAATCGGCATAATAGGTGAAACCGGCTAATAGGTGAAGGTTTTGAGCGAAAAAACTTTCACCTATGCCGCCGGACCGCTGCTGTATAAGTTATACTTCTATTAGGCCCATTACAACGCATTGAAATTTCTAGAATTCGATTAAGACACTTCCGATTGTTTTAATGTCATGCATCGTTTTTGGCGGATCATATCTCCCAAATAACGAAAATGGTTTCATATCATGGTGGAATACCAGTTTTGCGGGTTAAAGCAAAAAAATATTCGAATTTTGAAAATTCTAGATTTTGTCCTAGATTGTTTTGAAAAAAAGAATTGCCACCATGAAATTCCTTGGGATGACTTTAGTGACTAAAGTTTAGTCATAATCGATATTAATGTATCATAAATTAATTCTTTAAAGGCCTCAAAAAATTACGACGCCCACCCCCTCAAGGCAACCCGCCCTTGTCAGCATAATTTCTCGAAGGCCATAAGATCAATCGACAAACGTTTTTTTGGATCATTACCGGTTCACCGGTAATATACATTTGAAATTACCGGTTTTCTGAGGCAAACATTTTCAAATAATATTTTTGTTTTCATAAATAAATAGATCGAAAATTTTGTTATTTTCATGTCCTAACCTATTACCACATAGAGACCGATTATTATCAAGAAGATGTCTTGTAATGATGTCTGTGTGTGTATACATTTCGATGAAAAATTGACAAAAAATTGAACCTATTGAGATTCGGACCCCTGAACTTTCGGTTTAAAACATTTTAATTAATTACCGGTTGACTTGGAAAAGAACAAAATGTTTTCCATATCCTTTTCGGAACGGAACTCCATCTCAAAAACGCTTACTATCTCTACAGCGCGTGTTCAACCTCCACTCGAATGTTACGTCTAGGTGACTTGTCTATAGTGAGTTGCTTGAGTGAATTAGTAATCACTGATTACACACCGATAAAATTTAGCGGTTCCATTATCAAGACCCTTGCCTATAATCATATTCAATATAATAACTTTAGTGTCTTAAGACAACATGAGTGGGATTCGAACACGCGCTATAGAGATTTTAAGCGTTTTTGAGCTGGAGTTCCGTTCCGAAAAGGATATCACAAATTTACTTGTGTACTTGTATACAAAAAATCGTTTGTCCATATCTGTTATACCGTATACTTATACGGTATAACTTATACCATTCGAGAAATAATGTATTGGTTTTCATAGATTTCCTGGAATTATTATGGTTTTTGAAATATTAAAAAGTGAACAAGTTGAAATATTTTTTGATGTTAACATTTTAGAATGCTAAATTATAATACAAAATTTTTGAAAAAATTGTCTTTCATTGGCTTGGAACCAAAGGCCTGATTTTTATAAAACTAACGTTAGAATTTTAAAATGCCCTGCATATATCGAAATAGTTTGCATTGCATATGAACTTTCTAATTTTTCTGAATTATTTTCCAAATTTGTTTCAGATATGAATGGTAACACTGCTCTTCATCACGCTGCGCGTAACGTTCACGTTCGATTGGTCCAGCTTCTGTGTAGCCGTGGTGCCGACGTTTCAATCCGCAACAAGCAAGGGATCCAAGCGCGAGGCGTGAAACCTTGGGACGGAAAACGTGGCTGGAACACTACGCCCGAGCGCTGGAGTCAAGAGACAAAAGACGCCGTAAGAGATATAAAAAATGCCCTACAAGAAGCATTTAACAAACAGAGAATGAAAAAAGAACTTGAACAACGAGAAATTGCCGAGGCTGAGGCAAAGGAGGACCGAAATGAACGCATTCGACGCAGGGTCATTCAAGCTAAAGAAAAGGAAAAGGAGGAAATTGATGGATCGAATCCAATGATGAAAAAAGATGATTCAAACGGGTCTATTAATTCGAGTCCCGTTTCTTTGATTCCGCAGAGAATGCTTGCAATGTCACCGCCGCCTTCAGCACCAACTCCTCCGCCAGTTGCTGTATTACAGGAAAAGGTTACATTCAAAACTGGATTTGAAAGCGTATGTGAAATTCCAGTCGATAAATAAATTTTTGGTAATTTTGTTTAAATTTAAATATGTTTTTTTGGAATTCACTTTTGCTGAACTGCAATTGACTTCAAATTTATTGTAAATTTGCAAAAACAAATATTTCTTGAAATTTTCTTACAAATATCTTGATTTATCTCGATCGAGCTTTCAAACAATTGTGGCACTAAAAAACTGATTTTTTTGTATGTAATACTGCAATGATACAAATTCGAAATTTTTATTATTAAGTGGGTCACTTTTTGAGTCATTACATTTTAAAAATGGTGAATTTGCGAATAAGGACTTAAAAGGTAACTCACCATAATCAAATTTCGACCGAGGTAACTCTATAATTTGGGGTCTATTTATAATTTTTCTATTCTGCAATTTTTCTTTCGCAACTTAAATTTACAAAGAAAATTGCTTTCAAAAGTGAATTCTTCAAAAAACTAGTTTAAATTTAAACAAAATCACAAATAAAATACCTAAAGGTAATTTTTTTTTTAGGTGGGCCACCAGTTTTACATCTGCCATTTGAGAACGGAACGAGATATTCACAAACGGATTTTTGCATCCAATAGCCAAGGGATAAATAAATGACTTTTTTTTTTAATGTCCAATTGGTGTCTGGTAATACCAGAAATTGACCGGTAAAAATTTAAAACGTCGGTTATAAGAAAACCGCATGTTCTTCGAAGCAAATTTTTCGGCACTTAGTAGAACTTTTCGTCAGAAATTTTTTGGCATATTTTTTTTTGTTATTTGACACCCCTAAAATTTTGTTTTGAAAAACGAAAAAACTGTAATTTGACCCCTTTATAGGTGTCATATGTCAAACATTTTATTTTCAAGCATTTTCTTTTGAATAACTAACCAGGTTAGAATATTTCCAGGTCTTCTGAATAAAAAGATGGCCAAACTGTTATTTGACTCCTTGAGAGGTGTCAAATTACAAAAAAACTTTCGCCAAAAGTTTTGGCTCAAAAAGTTGTACAAGATGCCAAAAAAATTGGCGTCGAAGGATGTGCGGTGTCCTCAGAACCGACTTTTTAAAAGTTTACCGGTCAATTCCCGGTATCACCGGACATCCGTTGAAAAATTAGAAAAAGGGTCATTTATTTATCCCTTGGCTGTTGAATGCAAAATCCGTTTGTGAATATCTCGTTCCGTTCTCAATTGCAGATGTAAAACTGGTGGCCCCACCTAAAAAAAAGTTACCTTATCGACTGAAAAATGACACCAAGGTTATTTTTCCAGATTAAACCGGAAGTGACGGGAAATGGTCAAAGTTCCTTCAAAAATCTGAATAGAATTATTTAAAAGTAATGTTCTTAAGAGAGTTGATTTGGGTTTGATAACTAAAAGTATAGTTTCATTTCTTCTGAGAAGTAACATAACAAGTTTTAACATAACCAAAATATGATCTTGTTTCATTTTCAAGGTTAACGTTCATATTGTAATTTTTTTTGGAATGATCTGGATTTTCTCTAATTTGTAAAAAAAAAAATTTTGTCGAATAATATATTTTTATACCAATATAAAATATAATCAAATTGGTGTAAAATTTGATTTGGTAGTTGATAATTTAGATTGGGCCATTTGTTCGATACAGCGTGAAGAAACCCGGGTGACAACCCATTTTCTTTCTTTATCGTTAACCCCTGGAATCACAGAAAAAAAGTTCCGCCAAGGCACCAGAGCCGATATATCGGCTCTACTTTGAACGTGGCTACCGAAAGCCCAGGGCAGTTGGAGTTTCAATTTGTTTTGCATCAGGAAGTTGAAAGGATATATTTTTGCATCCGACATTTTAAATTCTAGAATTTGAATTTTTTGTTCTATTTGTTTATAGTCAGAAAAGCAAGGTTCAGCATATCATGTGATACAAGCTCACAGTTGTCGTCGCAAATTTGATATTTTTTGGAATCGATGCGCAAGGATCTGGACTACGTCTAAGTTTTCTCCGATTAGATCTATGTATCATAAATCAAAAGTTATTTCTAAATTAGTCTGAAATTTGGATGGAAAAATTACGATTTATCGTAAAAAATGGTTATTTTTCCTAATAAAAGCAGATAATTACACTCCTGTTATTATTTCTAGGTAGATATAGTAATCAAGTGACAGTGTGGACTATTTTTGATTGCTTAAATTAATTTTTATAATAAAAAAAAATTTCAAGGAATACTTAAATTGAAAATTCTGAAATTTCACTGTTTAAAGAAATATATCTGTCCCTAGATACCAAAGTTTTTTATTTTAATTGTTATATACACATTGTTGTATGCACAAAACACTTTCCTAAAAACTGGTCAATCTCACATTTGTATTTGAAGAATTTGAAATATCTCAAAAAATCTACTCCCCGTAATATTCGAACCAAATATCCAAAATAAAAATGAGTATTATTTTTGGAATCGCCAAAAAAATTTTTATAATGTATTAGGAAGAAACAATTCTGCGACATTTTTTTTGACCTTTTCATAAGGTTTTAGGTAGGCTTGAGCCGATATATCGGCTCTGTGATTCCAAGGGTCAAGAAGTGCTTTAATAAATGACTCAAACCCTCTCTTGAATTTCTGGTCATTTTGAAATTGCACAAGTCTGCAAAATAATCGGAAATTCAACAAAAAGTCTTGGGTCATTTATCCAAGCATATTGTTAAGATACAAAGGACTAAATAAACAATTTGGGTTATCATCACGGTTTTTTCACGCACCGACCAAATTTGACAAAAAACTTAGGTAGCTTTTTTTAATGTAACCAACTTTTGTCAGCATAATTACTCGAAGGGATATCGAGAAAGTTTTTTTTGTATCATGTGGATTTGTGACATGGATATTTTTATCTTTTCTTAGGTTCACCGGTAATTTATGTTTTAACCCGAAACTTCAGGAGTTTGAATCTCGATAGGCCCAATTTTTTATGTCTATTTTAACGGAAATTTATGTTTTCCTGATAATACTCGGTCTCTATGTAGTAACGGATTAACAGAAGCGTGCAAATAACAAAATTTACGATTTATTTATTTAGGAAAACAAAATATTTTTCGAAAATACCCATATTTTGCCTGAGAAAAACGGTAATTTCCAAGGTCTACTACCGGTGAAGCGGTTGACTTGGATTAAAACAAAAAATTTAAATGTCACAAATTTACTCAAGTACATTTAACAAAAAACCGTTTGCCGATATCTCTTCTGAACTTCGAGTAATTATTCTGACTAGGGTGGGTTCCATTAAACAAGCTTCTTTAACCCTCCGAAGCATATATATATAAAAAAAAGTTCCGCCGAGGCATAATAGATTTTCATGAGGCTATTTTTTTAGCGTTGTTTACAGAAAAAGTCTTAAATACAAGAAAATTTCTATAAAAACCCCCTTGCCACCCGCCCTAAAAAATTTGTTTCGCTTCTATGAATCAAGTTGAAGAGTTTTCAGCAATTTATTCGAAAAAAAAAAAATCATACTAGAAATATTCTAGAATATAGAAGTATTCTAAAAATTTTATGTTTAATTCTAGAAAAAAACGTTTGAAAAGCAAGGATAATTAAACCACGTGATACGACCTCATGGTAGGCTCCAGGAAATGTATGTTTACCTTAATTACTGCGCAGTGCTCTGTTTTACTCATTACTTTTGTCTGATTGACTATATCTGTTGGGAATCAAAAATTTTTTTTAAATAAGTTCAAAATATTCATGAAAAAATCACGTTTTTTAGGAAAAAATTGTTAATTTTCTCGATTTAATAAAATTATTTGATTATTATAAGGCAAATATGGTATAAGAGTACCACTCTGCATGATTTTCACAAATTATATTTTTTCAAAACATATCATTTTATCTATACTTATATAAAAATAAGATATTTTGAAATTTCACTCACAAAGAAATATTTTTGCTCCAGATATGTCCAGAAGGCTATTTTTTTTTTGCAAATTACTCAAAACACTTTCCTAAAAACTGGCTTATTTGAATTTTTAATTCGAAATTTGGATCAAAAAGTATTTCTTCGGAAGTAAAACTTAAGCGAAAAATCGTCTTTGAATTATAATGGTATTATAAGGAGAAGTTTCTGCGATCATTTTTGGCTGATTTAAAGTGACTTTAGCGTTTCGAAAGGCTATATGCGGCATATAATATGCCTCGGAGAGTTAATAGTTAACTTCTAAAGCATAAACATTGGTCATTCAAAAAAGTTCAAAACCTAGTACAATGTAATTTTTTTAAAAAATTAAGCGGACTATATTTTTTTTAAATCAAGCAATTTTTAACCTTATATCAGGGTAAACCTACAGATTATGGACAACAATTGATTGCAGTTTCCACTCAAGTTAGTTCTGTCTCATCTCAAATATCTCACGTTAACACAACGGTTATGCGGTTAGCTGATTATCAATCTCAACAATCTCAAAAAGACTATCAAAGAGATTCAACTTTGAAAGAAATCGTCCAAATCTCAAAAGAAAACCAAAATCAACTTGCTCGAATTGAGACACAGCTTGAGAAAATAACAGCAGCGTTATCAGTATTCGATATCCGACTTCCAAAATAATAAAAAAAATGTAAACCAACTAGATTGCGTACTAAAACAGCTATCAATTGGCTTGTACGAACAGATTACTACATTTTTATGTCATATTTAAGCCATAAAGATGTACTACTTGAAAATTGAACTTTTATCCCTATCTGCGTCTTCAAAAAATGTTTGGAATTTTAGCATTCAAACTTTTTCAGGATTTTTTATTTTCCCACAGCACTTGGCCGCAGAAGGGTATAGTAGTATAATAGATTTTACTGCTATTTACTTTATTATAACTATTATATATTTTATATTTCACCTGGGTCACAGCCGTTTTATTCCATTCCATTTTTCTTAACTTTAACAGTAATATCGGATGATTAAGACGGAATTGGAGGGATGTAAATTTGAAAAATAAAATCTTAAAACTTTCAAATTCACGGAAATTCATTCAATGATATACTTATTTGATGTGTCATTTAACATAATGTAGCTTTTTTACGGTAATCAAAGACATTCAACATCATCAATCGAAAACCATGAAATATTTCAACAAAAGTTTCTGGGATTATTTCCAAACTAAATTTCTTGGCGGCGTTATTTTTTGCATATCAAAAATATTTTTAGCTTTAAAATTGCAAAAAAATCTAACAATATTTTTGTTACATTAAAGAACTTTTAATAGGACGCGCACAAGCTTCATCTTTTAGTCATTTTTCTTCAAATAAATTGTAAAAAATTAAAATTTTATCGCTTTTTGAGTTTGGAAAGATTCATTTTATCCTAAAACAACACTCAATTTTCAAATTTTTTATTAGTTATTTGAAGAAAAACGGCTAAAAGTTGGAGTCCATTCGCATCATATTAAAATCTCTACAAGGTACGTGATGCAACGAAACTATTTGTAGATACATCTAATGGTTTTTGAGTAATGGTGCTAAATCTCGGTGCACTAAAAAAGCTACATAAGCTTAATAGTTTACAAAATGACAAGGCATCTGCAAAATGCCAGAAAACTCATTAAAATGGCTAATTTTTAATGTTTTTTTGTCATAATTGGAAGCAGGTCGCTGCAAGTCAAAACTCAAATCGGCAACTTAGCGTTCTTCTGAACCGTCTTTACCTTTTTTAATTAGAGACTGTTATTTTAATAGTTCATTATGTGAGAATAAATGGAAATACGATTTAATGGCACACCCTTGTCGAATGGCCAAAAATCGTACATTCGAAAGCGATAATATGACAACCACCCAAAAGACTTATCACGCGTCCTAAAACACCTCGACCATGAAAATTATTTTGTATCATGAAAAATTTCTGAAATAGTGTTTTGGTTTGCAAAAGAATACAAAAAAATTGTTTACGTTTTCGCGCACTCCGGCACTAGTTAAAAACTGTTGGTGAAACACATGTGATTCGCGATCTACTTGAAATATGACCCCACCCCTTCAAACGAAATTTGACTCCTTTGAAGCCTATTTTTGATACGAAATCAGTCCTTTGAAACATTTGGCATGAGTTTTTTTGTGTTTTTATTTGCTAAATATTTCAGAATTGTCACAGTTACAAAAATAATTTTATAATATACTATTGGGGTAGAGTGTTACTCGCGAAAATGTAATTCGTCAAAAAAATTTTAAAATTCTAATTTTACCGATAGTAAGACCAGTTTTATTGAAAAATTTTGGTCCATAATTTTCAGTGCCAAATATGAATTAAAAGCTGAAAACTTCGGTTTGATCTAGTTAATTCTTGAAATTTTTGCCTAAATGGCACTATTTAAATAAAAACCGGTTTTAATTTACTTATCATTGTTAATAAATCTTGGTTTTTATAAATGAAATTTTACTCCGAAAAAGATAGTCAAGACGATTTTTAGTAAAAAACTTGTCATTATAATCGAAAAATTTAAATTTCAGATTTTTTGACGAGTCACACTCTGCCCATGCTATTGTACAGTGATTGAATGGTCAATTGAAATCAATTTTATATTTTTCACAATTTATTCACTAATGGTAGTTATTTCGATTTTTGATGAATTTTTTTTCTGATGCATTTTATTTAAAATTTTTCCTACTTTTTTTCAAGAAACTCCTTGGATTCATGAGAATCTAAAATTTGCAGCAAACTTAAACACCAGTTTTTCTGCAAAATTTTTAACAAATTTCGACACGTTCAACCAAATTTTCGTAATTTTGACTTAATTTATAATGGTATAAAAATTTTTTGCTAAAATTGGGTTATTAAATTGATTCGTCTACTTTTTCGTAGAATTTGACTTAGTTTAGTCCATTATTTGCCATATTATCATAATTATATTTATATTTTCTGAATTTTGTTTCAATCGTTACTTTTCCGTATATTTTGAACTAAAAAATTTCCCGTTGGAAAAAATTCAAAAATTTTCTATTTAAAAGACGAACCCCCTAAAAATCGGTCCTGCTTCAACAATAACGTTTTTGATAGAACAAAAATGCTGCTGAAAACACTATTTGCTAAAGAAGGCACAAGAGCATGAGAAGTATTCGCTCTTGCGCCACCGAGTGCATCTGGGGGTGTTTCAGACTTCAAATTTAACTTTTTTTTCCTCCGAAAATGTGGAAAAATTTTTTGTTTTATTTTATTCTTGAATCGCTAAAAAAGAAAAAAAAGATACCGTATGTTGATTTACTCTGTAACACATTTTTCAACTTCCTAATAAACATCCGTATCAGATTATTTTGTCTTCAGTTTATTTTTTCCCGAAAAAAAATTTATAGTTTTTTCCCTTTAGATCAATCAAAATCATGCGTCGAATTTCTGCACGGGTTCCAGTTGGTCAAAAGCGATGCATGGGTTCGCTTGATGGAAAACTTGAACCAGTTATTCAAAATTTAAGGTTCGAATAACAATTTGAAAAAATGACTCATTCAATTTGTTTGATTTAGACGTTCTGCAATTTTGCAGATATACATGTATAGTACTGTGAGGAATCCCGAGTAAAACTTAATTCACTCATTTAGTAATCTTTAATTTTCAGGGACTTAAAACCTTTCGCCGTAGAACGAGGTGATGGCATTGTCGAGCGATCTTTGAATGCTATGGGAAAATTGTACTACCAGACTGTTCATCCTTTTAACTTTTCCCAGCATGCCGAAAGTAAAACTCTTTGGGATTTGGACCATATTTCATCCGGTAATGAAGCTACTACTACGGAAAATGCCCAGGCTCATCTTTTCGACAAGTAAGATAAAATTTGTTAGGTCGTTTTTTTCGGTTGCCCCATTGTGATTTCGACTGGGAGAACTAGACAAGATAGCGACAAATGATTTTCTGCACATGAAACCTTGGAAAAAAATATGCCGGTGAAAAAATTTTGGTTCCTAGTTTGATCACGTGACGGAATCAGTCATCGAAATTGCTCAAAATTACGAAAAACAGTTTTTTGCGAATTACCGGTGAACGGTAATCACTGGAAAAAGAGAAAAATTACACACTACAAATTCGTTAAGATTCAGATGCAAAAAACGGTTTGTCGCTATCTAGTCTGGTTCCTCTAGAACAGATACCCGTAAGGGGGCAATCGAAAAATAAGCGACTTAACTGATTATTTCCGAAAAAATCAAACTTGTTAAAAAAACTTTATAAAAAAAGATTTTTTATACAAACAATTTAATATTGATTCAAATTTTGAAGAAAAGGTGGTGGTAACGGGATTTTGAAAAGTGTCCGCTTAGACAGAAACACAGTATCAAAATGTAGAGAATTCTTTTTAATTAAATAAAAATTGTACTTTTATGTATTTTTTAGAAGTCCCACTAAAGGGGTATATGTTCTTGAGAGAACGCAGAACTATATGTTGTATCTGAATCTTGACCGAATTTTTAATGTTGAATTTTCTTTTTCGGTAATTTCCATGATGATTTCCGGTCACGTGATCAACCTAGAAGCCAAAAAAAAATTATGCGTATATTTTTTCAGAGGTTTACATGCAAAAAACATTTGTCGATAGTCTTTCTAAATTTCTCCGGTCGAAATCAAGTGGACATTCTAAAAAATGTCCTTATCATTTTATTTAAATGATTGATTTTCCAGCTTTTGAAATCGGTTTTACTCCAAAGTTAAAATATCATACTATACTTATTAGGCTTTGTAAATATTGGACTGTAGAGGGTCTTCCCGGTGCTGGTAAAGCCGCATACACTAGCGAAATTGCTGAAGGTTTGGGATTAAAGGATATGGGAACTTCATGCCTCTGGTGGGAACACCGAAGATTGAAGGAATTTAAAGGACAACCTGGTCTTCATCATACATGGGATGTTTTGATCAAGGATCACCATCATTTCTTAGCAATGAGAGATGTTTACATGCAAAAGTTTTTTGAAAACCCAAAAGATATGGTCCATTCTTGCCGACTTCAGGTAAAATTCAACGATTGATTTCAAGGTAAAGGTATCTAGCATGGAGTTTTCGTAAATTTTAAATGATTTATTTTATAAAAAAAAATTCTGTATTTTTCAAGAAAATCCTATTTTTGCTACTTTTCATGATAACGATACTGCCGCCTTAGTTTGAAGAGTGATTTAAAATTATAAATGCAACCCTGAAAATAATAAATTATTCAACATTACGATTTCAAATCAAAACTGTTTTTCAAATTCGGACAATTATGGTTTTTTTTGATGCGTTAAAAGTACCGGTGAGAGAGTTTCGAACTTGTACATACGATATTTTCTAAAATGTGGGGCATGATATGGCTGTCAAGCTTTGTGCACCTGCAGAGCCGGTTTTTCGATTTTCGATTAATACCAGAAATCATCGATTACTCAAAAAACTATCAAAATTACTGGTAAAAAACGGTAATCGAAAAACGGCTCTGCAGTGCCACGTAGCTTGAAAAGCTATAGTTTGGGCCAAAGTTTTAATAAGATCGTATGTACGATTTCTGATTTCACAGACCATTTGGAGGCTGTAAAAACATAGGTGTTTTTTAGAAGAATATTTTATTTCGTTGAGATCGCTACTGGTATATGATATACCGTATATTAATACCGTATATAATATATATTAGGGAGCGCACCAGCGGCAAAAATATAAATTTTGAACTAGGAGATTGGGTTTTGGATATACACGGTTTGCCTCGGGGTTTTTTAACCCTGACGTTTTTTTTTTAGCTAAAGGTAAATGTATATTCAATAGATCGATAAAACTAGACATAGAAGAATTTCTGTATGATAGGTAGAAATAAATTGAACTTATTATGCTCAAGAACAGAATTGTGCTGAAAATGAGGGTTTTGTACCTCACTTTTCGACCATAGATGCCCAAAATTTTATTTTTTGCTCGGATCGGTTTTTTTCGGTGGCGAATGACCCCCCTATTAGCAATAATTTTTATCAACAGTTTTTAGTTTAGTCTGTAGGGTTCCGCTGCGCACCTAATGATACTCATTCAAAGCTAGTGAATTAATTTTTTTGGTTCGAATCTCGGTGAGCCCAAATGTTTTTTCTTAAAAGCAGCCGGAAGTTAAATTTTTATGTTTTTTCATTCTTTATATCACAAGTGACTACCCACACACACCACAGTCACTAATAACAGCTGACTCGATTATTTATGAATTTAAAAAATAATTTTTTTCAAATTTGTTTCTTGTGAAAATGAAGATTACCGTTTTTTCAACCAACTGCGCTTTCAATTCACAGAAAACAATGAACCTGACACATATACCGCATTAAAAGTGTTTTTTTAATACTCTACATCTTTTTACCCACTGTTACGGTGGCTCGAAAAGAAAACATCATTTCCATCATATTAAAAATCGTTTTTTTCGCAGAAAGATTTGAAAACACCCCGATGAGCTTAAATTTACTTTCTCTACCATTTTTAAAATTTTTGCCAGATAGTGCTCCGGGTATAACCCCTGAGGCCTATGACGGTCACAGTCAAAAGTAAAATCACAGAAATAATCATAACTGCCCCGTGCTTTGTGTTGTTATCTTACTCACCTTTTGGTTCTTTTGGTCATTTTGCTCAAATTAAAAGAAACAGTATACGTGGCTTTGTCCCTTTAGACTCGCAATGTTTTTGGTTTTATGTAACAAATTTCAGCGGTACAAGCATTTACCCCTGGCCTACTAGAGATGCTTAGACTGTGAAGCTAACCAAAACTAGCAGACCCTCTTTTTTCTGAGTCCAATTCCACCTACACTACCGGTTAAATAGATGTTCGGAAATGCACATGCAACAGGCCGCTTTCCAATTCCCAAGCGGAAAAAACTTCAGCAGCCAATAAAATTTCTATACACCTGTGCGTATTACCACACTATTTATGCACACTAACACATTATTTATTCGGTATTCTCTGAAAAAATGAAAATGATCTCTGCAAAATCTTGCCCGCCCCGTCTCCATTCTTACGAGACGATCAGTTAATTATTATTAACATTTTTAATTATTTGTTGGTCTGATTTGGCATTCTATGTGTGCCTTCAAATATTACGTGGTTCTTCAAAAAAATCCTTGACAGTTTTTTGCACGACTTTTAGATATCTTTTCGGACAAATTATGGCTTTCCCCCGTCGTACCTCTTTCAACATAATTTACTCGTGAACTTTGCAACAATATCGAAACCCTTGTAAGTTTGGCGATTTATTATTGCCAAATCGGCCCTCTAAGAGTTTGTGAAAATATTTTCAAATTAAATTTTCGGACTAGATATTTTATTCTACGAAATTTTTTCTAACGAAATACTGTTAATTTCTTTTCCTAACTGAACAAAAATAAGTGAGAGGGACTTACACTTTGAACAATTCATACAAGAATNAGATGGCCCAAAATTTTTTTTTGCTCGGAATCGGTTTTTTTCGGTGGCGATGACCCCCCTATAGCAAATAAATTTTTATCAACAGTTTTAGTTTAGTCTGTAGGGTTCCCGCTGCGCACCCTAATGATAGCTCATTCGAAAGCTAGTGAATTTAATTTTTTGGTTCGAATCTCGGTGAGCCCAAATTTTTTTTTCTTAAAAAGCAGCCGGAAAGTTAAATTTTTATGTTTTTTCATTCTTATATCACGATTGTCTACACATTTACTGCTTGAACTATATTTTTGACGAGTTCCTGGAAGAAAAAAACAAGTTTCGATTTTTTTTTCTCAAATTGTATACCAAATGCCTATATAACAGATATCCGGTTGATGGTACTGGTGCCGACTTTAGTCCGTTAGTTAGTTTGAAATATTCGGTTTCGAATGAGCTATCATACAACTTCATCCTATGTCTAGTTTTTCAATCTATTCAATGCTACAATTTACCTATAACTAAAAAAAAACTACGTCCCTGTAAAGTCAAACAATGGGAGTCAATCTTTTTGCTTTGGTCAGGTATTTTACTGGTTCGCTTCCTAATTATACAATGTATATCATACGATTACAATATCACTTTTCAAGCTAGGTGTCACGGAAGAGCCGTTTTTCGATTTTTCCCGGCAATTTTGGATGTTTTTTGTCGAAAAACCGATAATTTTTGATAAATGTTTGGAAACAACCGGAAATCGAAAAAACCGGCTTTTCAGTCTCATGGTGTTTTGAAAGTTGAATGCCAAAACAAAATTTCGAAATAATCGTACATGTATGTGGCAGTTTCATCACCATTTTACTTTTCTAAAATACGAACATATTTTTAGTCACTCAATAAAAAATTTATTTATTTCGTCACAATTTTTTTTAGGATCACATGAAATTACAACGTCATATTCACTCAATGGATTCCCTTTTCCATCTTTTGACTACTGCTGAAGGAACTATTGCCAATCGAACTTTTCATTCCGACTACTGTTTCGCCTACGCAATGATGAAAATGGGATACTTGTCCAAGAACTACTACGAAATGAGATACTGCGTCTCTCAGGATAGGATACAATTTTTTTGAAATTTGCGAAATTATCTCGTTTTATTATTTTAAATTTATTTTCCAATAAAGTTTCCAATTTCTGAAAATGACGCAATTTCTAAAAATTACAATCGTAGGAAATTCATTCCTTTTAAAATTTTTTGAAAATGATCAATTTTGTTTTCCTTTGTTAGGCAACCGTTGATGGGCATGGTGGAGCTTCTGATTTTACCCCAAATGTTTCATTCTTACTTGATATCAGTCCTGAAGAATCCTTTGAATCGATCAAAAAACGTGGAAATGAGGCTGAAATCGCCACTTGTAATTTAGAATTTTTAAGACATCTTCACGATGCTTACCAAGGTTTTTGGGCTGAAGATATGCACAACAAGGGTTGCACCGTCATCAAAGTTAATCCAGTAAGTAAATGATTAAAAAACGCCAATTTAATTATGAAAAATCGTTTTTTTATTAAAAAAAAATGTGTTTTCGGTATCTTTTGCATCGATTTTTCTTAAAGTTTTATAAAACATCTCAAAAACCATTTAACCCTTGGAAGCACAGAAAAAAAAGTTCCGCGGAGGCACCAGAGCCTTTCAGGAGACTCTACTTTGAGCGCTGTTTACAGAAAACTCTTACGAGATTAACCTTCAATTTTTCCTTTAACTCTAGTTAAATTTTCGAAAAAAAAATTTCAAATTCTTAAAACTTTATGTTTAATTCTATAAAAAAAAGGTTTAAAAACAAGGTTAATTAAACCACGTGATACTACCTCATAGTTGGCTCCAGAAAATTTTGTTCATCTCATAACTGCGCAGTGCTCTGTTCTACTCAATTATTTTGTAAAACTATTTTGTCAAAGATATTTTTAAATAAGTTCAAAATATTAAAAAAAAAACTCTTTTTTTACGAAAAAATTGTCAGATTTCTCGATTTAATGAAATTATTTGATGATTATTACAATATTAAGGCAAATATGGTATAAGAGTACCACTCTGACATGATTTTCGCAAATTAAATATTTTTTCAAAACATATCATTTTATCCATACTAATATCGAGATAAGATATTTTGAAATTTCACTTATAAATAAATATTTTCGCCCCAGAACTTCCCGGAATGTAATTTTTTTTGCAAAATGGACTCAAAAGACTTTCCTAAAAACTGGCCTATATCAAGTTTTTATTCTATTTTGAAGTCGAAAATTATTTTTTCGGAGATAAGACTTAAAAATCGCCTTTCAATCAACTCGTCATAAAACTTGAACCTATAATCCGAAAAAATTTTAGGTGATATAATTAGATTCACATTATTAAATTTTAAAATGTATTTGACAGAGAATTTTCTGCGATCATTTTTGGATGAATCAAAGTGCCTTCAAAAAATAAACATTAATCTTCAGTCCAAAACAACTGGAGAAGATCTCGTAGATTTGGTTCACGAAATGGACGAAGATGAGCTTCACCATCCATACAGTCGATGGTCATACAGTCACGAAAAACAATATCCAGGAAATAATATCAGTACTTACATGGGACAACACCATGCTTATTTTGACCACGAAACTCACTTGGAACATGCTAGAGCTGGAAGAAGTGAAATTCCTTTCACCAAATTGTTATTTATGGGAGGAAATGAGTACGAAAAATGTCTCCAAAGGTAATGATTTTTTTTGGCTCATTTTTCACATCATTTTTCAACTTAACTAGAAATCACATTTTTTGTATGTATTCAAAAAAAATTTACATCTATGGCAGTAAATTAATTCAACAGCTAACTAATGATAATTAATTTAAGTCGAATGTTCTCGAAAACGGTACATCCGAGTCGAAAAAATACAAATAGAAAGACGTCTAATTTTCAAATCTCGGCAAAAAGACTCATTCCGTTACCTGGTGTATGCCCGGTATACCGTATACAAGTAAAAACTGGTTCAATTAAAGAAAACGATTTTTGCCTTTGTCTCGACATACCTCGTTTTTTAGATTTAACTGATTTTACCAGTATATCGGACATTCACCAGGTACTAAAGGGCTTTTAATAGGACGCGAGCTGGCTTCAACTTTTAGCCATTTTCTTCTACAATTGTTATAAATCAATAAAAGTTAACTTTTGAAAGTAGCCGAGGCTTTTTAAGAAAGAAAATTGCGTTTAGTATAAAAAATCACAAAAAGTCAGCGCCCATTCGCGTCGTATTAAAAGTTCCTACTGTAACGAAAATCTATTTGCCGCGATCTAAAAATTAGACGTCAACCCCTTTTGAAAATTTTCGAATCGGATGTATCGTTTTCGAGAACATTCAACCCGACTAAATTAATATTATTCTCCGCAAAATTTATATGGTGAATTATATCCCACTTATCAACTTGTATAACTTATTTTTGTTTTTTTATAACTAACTCAAATATTTAAGGGATTTGTCGAAGGGACCAAAATATTCGTATGATATTAATTATTCATTCCACCCATGGGATGACTTGTCTGAATCTAACTCTTACAAAGAAAACCAGATTATGATGAGTTTCCCAGATGAATCTCAAGCTATGGACGATATCGGCAAAGTTCCTCATGAACAAATGAGAAATGTAAGTTGAAACCCGACCCACCCCAAGTTTTACTTCGAAACCTTGCTGGGTACCTCCAAAAATAAATTTCGACTTCTGATGCGCCGTTCCCCAGGAATCGGTACCACAAAAATAGNACTCGCTGAAGTCAAAAGCCGTCACTCCAAATTGGGGAAATTTCTTGAGATCCGTATCGCCTACGTTAGTCCTCGCGCTATAGCCACTCGATGAGGATACATTTTTTTACACATTATAATGGAGAGTTTGATTTAAGAAGGGTTGCGCACCGGAAAACAAAAGTCTGAAATAAAATGTTATCCTAATATGATGGCGATAATGCCCTTTTTATCAATTACGGGGCCCTGGTCATTTTTGCCACTTTTTTAGCCAACATTTTTATATGATTCGGCAAAAAAACATTCTGAAAACAACTCATCCGATTGAGTTTGTATATAGCTCAAACTGAGCACAAATATTAAGAGAAAAATAAATTTAAAAAATAGTCCTAATCAGACCATTGTTTCCAGTTTTTTCAGAAAAAAAATAGAAAAAATGGTCCGATTCGGAGTTTGAGCTATCTAAGAACTTAATCAGATGAGTCGTTTTCAAAAGCTGAATTATATAAAAATGTTGGCTGAAAAAGTGGCAAAAAATGTGTTTATAACTTGTCGAAGTGAGAATTTGAAATTGCAATTTATGGTCTCCTTTTCACGTNTATTTAAAGCAAGGAAAAACTTATCGATTTTAGAGCATTGTTTTTGTTTAAAAATTTCAATTTTATCCCAATTAATTTATTTTGCTATAGGAATTGAAACCAATCACCTACCACCCTGACTGGACTCCACCAAGTGCTGATTGGTTTGGAAGTGGTAAAACCACTTCCTACACAAAGATTATTTTTGGTTCCCACAAAAGATATATCGGTAACGAATATATCCAACACAATGCTGGTCTCACACTATAAAAAATAATTTCAAACAATTTGTGTTTGCAGCTACGAAAAACCTGTAAATCGCTATTTATTTGTTACAATTACGTAACTCCTGTGTTTTATCAATAAAATTGATGAATTCTTCATCAAAATATTTATTAAATTAAGCCGTAGCACGGTGCTTCAAAATTCCCGATTGTTAAACTTCCATTTTTCGGATGAAAGTTGATCAGAAAAATTTGGCTGGTGCCAATTATTTAGAAAAAATCCTTCTTTCCACTGTAGAAAAAATCCTTCTTTCCACTGTAGAAAAAATCACTTAATTCTGATAGGTTGCGGGAAAATTGACGTTTATAAGAAAAAAATTGAGCTTTTCAGAAAAATTTCAAGAGTGCCAGACCCAGTTAAAAGTAGATTTCCCTCTGATAAAGGTTAATTTTATCTTAACCATCAGAAATTAGCGGATTTTTGAAAAAGTGTGACGAATAATTTTTTGTGCATAATAAATTGAGTCAACAGCTTAATTTTTCTAGCTGACTTTCATCAGAAAATGAAAGTTTACCCATCAAGCATATGGAAGCACCTTGTTTCGACTCAGGTTGTTACAAATGTCCTTCTTACAAATTTTGTTCTGTTGTACGTAACAGTTGATATAAAGTGTATTCAAAAAAGGAATGATCCGAATTATAAAAATAAAACATATTGAAAAATTTACTGCGAAAATTAATTCGTCAAATAGGAAGCCAAGAGCTCTCTTTAATTAAGGGGGTTATTTGCAGATTTGACATTCACGTGTGATATGCTTCTGAAAATAAGCTTATGAGAAAACCGAAAATGCTAATTTTAGATCTATCTTAATCTTGCGAAAAGTAACCACTAAATTATTTTTGACCATTAGCACCAATAGGCTACAGTATCGTAACCAGGTGACATTCTTCAATAAATTTTCAAAAATCTATCTCCTCCAGACGGTCAATATCCAATTGAGCTCAAATTTCACAGATCACGTAACGTAGTATATAATATTTTTATATAGAGCGCTTTTTTCGATCCGGCGACTGATACACTTTCTAGAACGCCATAACCGACGATTGTTTAACAATTGCGCAGAATTCAAATCTATCTCTCGAGGCTATGTTTTTCAAAATAGCTCAAATTTTTATTCAGTACTTCCCTCAGAGAAAGTTTAAAGAGATTTTTATAGAGGAGTTTTTTGCAATTGTCGAGCTAGAACTGAAATGTGATTTTTGGTCATTGTTCGCGAAAAAAAAAGTGCTTCGATGTTTCGAAAGTAGGACGCGAAAGAGAAAGCCAGTGAAACACGATGAGAAAGTTGGTTAGACGTCAATCGATGATTTGAAGTTTTAGTGTCAATTCGAGCAAAGTATTTTTAACTCATTTTTAAAAAATACTTAAGTATTCTAAAGAAAAAATCGAAAAATGCGAAAAATTTTTTTGAGATCGTTCTTAGAGACGTTAATTATCACTCGTATCATTGGAGCATTTATGCTCTAGGTCATTTAATCAGACAGATATTACCCCTTAAAACTTCACTTTTCGTAGAAGATTTTAGCCAAAATATTTTATGAAGAATGACAACAATGTTCAATTATTTTGCATTTTAGCGTTGTACTTTTTTAATTTTTTTCTAGAATGTTAAAAGGGTTTATCAACAAAAGTTATTCGAATTCTAGCAATAGATGCATCGCCTTTATTTGTAGCGCGGGGTAAATTGCCCCTAGTGGAAAGGACAAATCGAATTTTAATCGAACGGCCAGTCGGGTGATAAGTCCATGTCCGCATTTTTGAACGAGTTCTAAAGGAAGAAATGTTGTGTGTCAATACAATTATCATCACTATTGCATTATGATCATATTGCGAGGTCTGCAGGAAATTATAAGTCACATATATTATGAATTCAAGCAGGAAAATCGCCTGTTATAATCAACACGTGAAATCAGAAAATTTCAATACACTCCTGCATTTGGATTTTTCTGAATTGTCCAATAAAAAAATTTCCTATGTAAAATTCGTAGAAACATTAAAACTTTTTTTTCGGATGTTAATAATTAAAATGCTTGGTAAATAAACCGCGTGGCGTGATTTTCAGCGAAATGATTTGTGTTTTGTCGCACAGTTTGTCTCAAATATGGAGTCAACGATTTCAACAATTGTGGAAGACAGGGTTTTGGATGGCCAATCTATATCAATATACCGAAAAAGCAGGTGTTTAAGCTCTTAAATGTCGGTTTCTCAGTCACTGATATGATATGAGTATGATTTTACCATTGCTTAATTTTAGAAAGAATTTTAGGTCAAATAGTCGTTACATGAGGTCATTTCTGCAGAAATTTCAAAATCTATCTCCCCCACACATATAGAAGATTAGTACTTGT
>SCLH01000052.1:132806-183825 GCA_004367855.1 Oikopleura vanhoeffeni | reverse complement strand
CCGTATCAATTTGGAGCATTTTTAATGCCTCTAAGGCCTTCATTTAATCAGACAGATATACCCCCTTAAACTTCACTTTTCGTAGAGATTTTAACCAAAATATTTTTATGAAGAATGACCAACAATTTTCAATTATTTTGCATTTTATGCCTGTTGTAACTTTTAAAGTTTTTTTTCTAGAATGATTAAAAGGTTATCACCAAAAGTTATTCGAATTCTAGCAAATAATGCATCGCCTTTTATTGGTACCGGTACAAATTGCTACCTAGTCGGAAAGGGACAAAATCGAATTTTAATCGATACCGGCAGTCCTGGTGATAAGTCATGTCTCGCATTTTTGAACGAAGTTCTAAAGGAAGAAAAATGTTGTGTCAATAAAATTATCATCACTCATTGGCATTATGATCATATTGGAGGTCTGCAGGAAATTATATCAAATATATTATGAAATTCAAGCAGGAAAATCGCCTGTTATCATCAACACGTGAAATCAGAAAATTTCAATTACACTCCTGCATTTGGATTTTTCTGCAATTTCAAAATTAAAAAAATTTCTATGCTAAAAATTCGTAGAAAAATATAAATTTTTTTTTTCGATGTTAATCCAATTTAAAAATGCTCAAGCTACCAAGGTAAAAAAACCGCCGTGGCGTGATTTTTTTCACCGAAACTGATTTTGTGTTTTAGTTGCACAAGTTTTTCTCAATTATGGATCAACGGATTTTCAAAATTGTGATAGAAAGGGTTTTGATGGCCAATCTTATATCCGGTATACCGGAAAAAGCCAGGTTTAATCTTAAATTGTCGGTTTCTCAGTCACTGGATATGATATGAGTATGATTTTTACCATTCGGCTTAGATTTTAAAAGAAATTTTTAGGTGGTCAAATAGTCGTTACATGAGGTCATTTCGCAAAATTTCAAAATCTATCTCCTCCCACACCATATAGAAGATTAGACTTGTGAGTGCTTTTTCACTCACACGTGATACCTGGGACTGGTGGCCAATCATATCACACGATTCTTCACATAAGTTGACAATCGGGTGATGTAATTGGTCAAAAGTTCGTGGAATCACAAACTAAGATTTGCAGGAAACTCGAGTTTCATTTGGATGGCTGAATTTTACTAGCGGTCCAATAAACCGCGATTTTTGGCCCTTTTTCACGATTTTTAGCTTTAACATATATCTCCTCCGGGGTTAAATTTTTTCAAAGTACACTTTGTTACATGTCTGATATATGTAGGAGCCATTTTTTGAAATTTCCATGCAGACTTGAAAATATGATTTTTTGAAAAAAAATGTGCTTCGATTTTTGCGAAAGTAAGCTCAAACGAAATCCAAGGAAACAGTGAACATAAAGTTGGCTTACGTCAAGCCGATATTTTGAAGTTTTAGTGGTCAAATTTTTTGACTTAATTCTTAAATAAATAGATTCTTAGACGCGACAGATTTCACTATTCACCATCGACTAACCGTAAGAGCTATCAAAAAACGGTTTTTTGCTTTCAACTGGAAATTGAAAAAGCTTAAGCCTAAAATATTTTTTTTACTTGACCGGTTAATCGGTAATTGACGGTTTCTCTTAAATAATAGACACAAATACCTGAAATACACGTTTTTAAAGTGAAATTTTATGGAGAATTTTTTTGACATCACAAATTTTGAAATTTGACAGGGGTGTCAAATTTCACTTTTTATGTATCTCCTTAAGTTATCTACATATCAGCACGATGATGTACTAACCTGAGTAACTTTTTGAGAGAAAAAATTTNTTACGGTTAGTCCGTGGTGAAAAGTGAAATCTGTCGTGTCTAAAAAAAAACTACCTAAGCTGATAAGAAGTTTTTTTATTCTCATTGGTCATCAAAAAATTATTTTTATCGCGATTTTGAAATAATTTTTATAGTTTTTGTCAAAACTTTGAAATTTCCCACAAATTAAATCGCTGTTTCCGAACAATCCTTGAGGAACAAAAATAAAAATTATGAACCTTGGTGCTCTGTCCCTACCCTTCAGGGACTTATTTATACCAATTTTTATTTTCTGCTGTTATCATTCAGGGAGGGGATGTATTTTCCCTGGGCCGTTAAAACAAATTAGTTTGAATTTTTTTCCGAATATAAACTTTATAGCATTTTCGAAAATCAGTCACAAATATTTTCAGCTTCTTATGGCAACTTTATTTTTTGAAATTTCTTACATTATTTAAAAATTTTTAAATGGTTAATAAATTCTAAGTTGCATCAACATTTTGCAGATTTTCTCATATAGAATATATTTAAATACGACTTTAAAAAACATTGTTGCATAAAATGTACAGAATTTAGAAAAAGTGTCTGGTGTTATTATTGGACTGGAGATTTTCCAAACTCAATTTTTTTACTTATTTCTCATCTGAAATGTATGAGAAAATATTATTATCATAGTGAATCATTTTTTGATATACAATTTTAAGTCTATCTTAGATAATACAGAAAATAAAGTAGAGCTTTACAAACACGAACGAATTCCTTACCCTACAGTATATGAAGGTGCCGGCGAACGAATGCCCTCTGGAATTGATATTCCAAAACTAGAAAATTTTCAATTTAATTTTTTAAACGATGGAGATAATATCCAAACAGAATGTGGTGCCAATCTTAAAATTTTATTCACTCCTGGACATGCAGATGACCATATTTGCTTATGGATGGAAAGGGATAACATGAAAACAAAAAATTATATTTTTTCCAATTTTGTTATTTCTTTTTATGTTATATTTCTTTTTATGTTATATTTATTTTTTGGGTTTGACCCNATTCATTTAACAGCAACTTTTCGAAAATTTATCATCAAACTAATGGTTTATTTGCTCCGAAAACATAAAGTTCAACAAAATGTTCATAAAAATTTCGCACAATTTTGAATTTGGCATAAAAATTAGTTTCACTTTGCCCAAAATTATTTCAGAAAATTAGTAAACTCTAGATTCCGCACTTTATGTTTTCGGAACTAACAAGTATTCAATTTGCTTGATAATGTATCTTCGAAACGTTGCTGTCAAATAAATAAATATTTTTGCATTTTATTTTTTTACATAAAAATGAGTCTTTGATTAAAAACTGGGGTCATTTTGAGATGAAAACAGGGTTGAGGGATATCTCAGCTTCACGTATAATACATTTTCATACACCTATTTTGTAGAGAATTTTCGGCCTTATCCGGCCAAAGGTTTTTTTTATTCACTATAAAGATTTTTTTTGGTTTTTTGGGGAGGTTGTTTTTTTTTTCAAAGAAAAGTCCGGTTTTTCGCGTCGGGGGGTTGAAAATTAAAAAAAAGGTTAAAAAATTAAGGGTTTTATCGAATAATTGAAAAATTTTTAAAATAACTTTTTTGATTGCCCTATTTGCAGAGAAATTTGTTTCACTGAGTTTTTAAGAGGTCGTTAGGGATTTTTCTTCTCCTTTTTTTCTGAATTTGTTAGAATTTTTTTTTCAAATAAAGTCAGTCTTTTTTTTTTCGTTTTCAGCGAGATGAATCAGTTGGACTTGAGTTTTTTCCTTTTTCCTCGAAGTTATTTTGTGGGTGAACCTGGAATTTTTGTAAGAAAAAATTCCTAATAACATGTATTGGGTAGTCAATGATTTTGAATTACCCTTGCGCATAAGCTCTCCGAATTTTCCAACACCGGATACCGGAAATTTCGCGGGTAATTTTACCCGGTCCAAATCTTATAAAATGTCGGGTTTGCCTGGGTTACTGTGGTGATAGTTGGGACTGATTTTTTTTTTTTTTTTTTAATAAAATAAAAACCTTTTCGTTTTCCAACCCTCAAAATTTTTTCTGGGTGCAATATTTTTGTTGGGGGCAAAATTTGGTAATATGACCCAAAAGACCAAAATTTTGTTAAATGACCCGCATAGGGTCATATTACATTGGATAATCAAAAGGGAATTCTCTCAACGAATTTCCAAAAATATATAAAAAATAATTTTTTTTCTGATGTTATAATTGACCCCGAGATGGTCGATATTGTGGGAGTATTAATACGGCCCCTAATTCAAAAAACCCTGCGAGTATTTTCGCAGATCCGTAAGCCCCGTAGGATGGTTCATTTCAGATGGCACGCAAAGACACTTGCATTTTTTCAGCAAAATATTATTTCAGGCGTCATATTAGTTGCTAATATGAAGCCCTCAAAAGGTCAATATTTATATAACCATAAAATGACCCCGTATGGTATTAACATTTACATTGTCATAATGAAAGGAAATTTAATGAAAAAAGATTTCAAAAAGTATATTAAGAAAATTAAATTTGTTTTTTTATGTTTTATGGTCCCCAAAATTGATCAACAAAAACTATTTATTTTTTTAAGAGCCGTTTGGAACATTTTCAATTAGTTTTCTCTATTTGGGAATTAATAAAAGCAAATCATTTTTCACATCAATTGTTCCTTTCTTTTTTTTTTTTTTTTTTTCAAAATCTTTTAGTCAAGGAATCCTTGGGTGTTCAAATTTTTTGGTTTGTTGATAGAACACCAGTCAGGGTCAGAAAATACTCAAAGTTAGTGTCATTGGGGTGTCTTTGTTTAATTAGCAAAATAAAGGAAATTTCTTTATAATATTCATGAATCTGGATTCTCTTGGTCTAAACTGTATGGATGAATTGAAAAAAATGGGAAATAGAAAAATCAAAATCAAGAAAATAACAGGAGAATTCGGCTATGTAGATTTTTTTTTAATGATGCTGATTTATCTTTTGTTTTTGGTTGCATATAATTTAGTTAAATTTTTTTTTTGTTTGCGATTTTTTTTCATTTATAGATTAACTCGGGTGAAATTATTTTTTAAGCTAACAGTTGTCAGAAAAAAAGTTCGAAAAAATTCGTCCAGGGTTATAATTTAAAAATAACCTAATTGGAAATTGGAGTTAAAAGTCACTAAATTGTGAACAATTTCCCTTCTCTCGCCTCCCCCTTTCTTTTATCCTCTTCGGAGCTGTTTTTTTTTTTTTTTTTTTTTTTTTTTTTTTTTTTTTCCTTTTTTTTTTTTTTTTTTTTTTTTTTCAAGTCGGTTTGCGAAAATTCTTGGGCTCGATCGCTTTGTCCGTTTAAAGGTCATATGCACTATAAAGAATTTTTTAAATCTCTCAATAATCAAAGCATTTTCCAAAAATAATTTTAGATCGATTTGGTTGTAATGAATGCATGTTTTGAAAAGTGAAATATGGTTAATAATTAAATTTGCCTCATTTCTGAAAGTAGTTTAAAAAATGAATAAATCAAGCAATTTACGTTGAATTTTCAGAAAAAGTATTCAATAAGACATTGGTGGCATTAGTAAAGATATCAACTCGATTTGAAAGGACTTGTGTTTCCGATATGAATTCTTCTGAATATTGAAGTTTGCATTAGTTCTCGCTGCTAAATTCATGAACCCATGGAAAAACTTTCCGCATTATGTTTATCTTAATAAAATTTCTGTGGCAACCTGTAAATAATGAAAATTTTATGAATGAAAAATCTTTGGGATTTTTTTTTTTTTTGGACCCATTAATTTTTAATAGTTGTATCGGGTTTCGTATTTATTCTTTTTATTTTTAGAAAATTTTGTTTCAGTAGACTTTTTTATTGCTAATTTTTAATATGACAAGAAAACGGAAAAGGTAATTTATTTTGAGTAGTTTTTTTAATTATCAAAAATTATTTGTGCCTCTTACAAACTAAATAGCCTTATAAGTTATAAAACTTATATAAGTTCTTTTGGAAAAAACAAAACCTAGGAAATATAAAAGAGGGAAATAATTTTGTGCCAGATATCAGTCCATAAGAAAAAACTTCAAAAAGACTTGTAGTGACGAAACATGTAACAATATTCTACAAACCTCGCATATAGTTTTGGAGTAAATCGTCTATCGTGAATTTTGATTTTTTGTAAATTTTGACTTTTTTGGGGGTCATATATATTCATTATATAGTACCCTGATAAAATATTTGCTGAAAAATCAATGTGTCTTTGGTGGATATATAAAAGATGAAGCTCCTCGGGGCTTAACGGGTAATACTCGAAATATGCGGAGTGTTTTGATGAATTTTAGGGGCCGGTAATAACTCATATTATTCGTACATTCCGGGGTCAATATAAACATCGATGAAAAAATTTTATTTTTTATTATTTTTTTTTGAAAAGTCGTTGTAGCAGAATTTTCCTTTTTATATCCAAATGTATATAATGACCTCCGATGCGGTATCATTTTTTTACAAAATTCTGGTTCTTTTTGGGGTCATATTTTAATAATCAAAAATATTATGGTGAACCCCATATAAATTATTGCCCTAGAAAAATTTGAAGAATGCTTTGTAAAATGGTAAGTTTATTTAAATTAAATTATTTTTTCAGGTGTCCTCATATATCACTCTTTGCACAAGTTTAACCCAGAATTTATACCTGACAGTTTTTTAAATAATTTGAACCGCTTTGGTAATTTTTTTATACCTTGTAATGGAATTCTCCGGTAATCCGGGTTGAAAAATCGAAGAGCGTTATGTTTGCTTATTTAGTATGTCAAAATCTATTGACATTCGTTACCGCATCTGGTGTTTTGGAGGAATTTCTTTTCTAAATATCGGTTCAACCCTATCTTTTTTCGGTTTGAGGAAAATCAATCTCGTTTCAATAATTATCTGAATTGCATATCTCGCTGAAAAAAAAAAGCCGGCCAGTTATCTAGAATTTTTCCAAACAAAAATACCTATAGTAAATCAATCCGCCTTCTTTCACGGGAGGAGTCGTGTCCTATGAGATCTGTGGTGAAGAAATATTATATTTTTTTTTTCAAAGAAAGGAAAAAGGGGGACTTTAAGAATTTGAACCTTAAGTTTAAAATTTTGTTTTCGTCTTCATTTTAGAAATCATTTTTTTTAATTGTTTTTTCTTTCTAGGCTTTGCAGTGTAAATTTGAAGTATTGTTACAAAATTTGAAAAATTTTCTGCTTGTTGGCGTCCTTCTTTTTTTTTCCATTTATTATATTTAAAAGGAAGATGAAGGCGTTTGCGACGAGGCTCCCGAATATAAGCTTTCTGTTTTTTGTACCTTTAGAGTGCATAATTATTTTTTGAAATAATTAAAGGGTTTGCTTACCATTTGTGATTTGCATCTTGTTATATATTCAATCTAATATTTGGGCAAAATATTAAATAAAAAGTGAGAGAGATGTAATGAGAAGTAGGCGTTTTTATTATTTAAAGGTAGTGACCCGCTTTTTTTAGAAGGGGGAGCCTACTTTGAAAATTTCTATTTTTTTTTTTTTTTGAGCTCAGTAGGTTAAGTATCTTTACTGATTCTCATGATAGTGGTCTGTGCAACATTACCTTTCCTTATATAGGGGGTATGCTAGCGATGTGGCAATGACTGGCGTCCAATTAAAATTTATACGAAAATAATTCGTGGGCTATTATTTTTTTTTTGGTGCTTATTATTCGTTAGCTTGAACGTTCACAAATTATAAAATGTGTGATTCAGCTCATTAAAATCAGTTTTTTTATTTTTATTTATTTTTTTTTATTTCTATTATAAGAGGGTGTAAAAGGAACGATTTGAGATTAAAAACTTTTATTTTATAATAAATTTTCGTAAAAAAATTTTTTTTCCTTGGTGAATAAAATTCAAGAGCATCATTAAATTTGAAATTTTAAAATTAAGCTTATTTTTTTTGTTTTTATTTTTCGTTGTTGTTTTTTTTTTCGCCGTTTTCTCATATTAATTAATTTTTTTTTTATAGCATCTTTTTCGTCCCAAAATTTTTTTTTTTCTGATTATTTTAAATTAATGAAAAATTTTCTTGGAAGTTAACTTGAAAAATAAATAGCCACTTTTAAATTAAACTTTTTTTTCGTTTTCTTCTCCATTTGTCATGTTTACAATATATTTTTCTGTTTCTTCTGAATCTGTCTGTTTTTGAAAAATTCATGAATATGTGTTTTTGTTTTTTTTTTTTTTGTTCAGTTTTTTGGTTGTTCGAGACTCTATTCTTTTTATTAGAAATATTATGAAATTTTTTCCGCAAAATTCACGTTCCAATAAGATTATTTTAATATTAGTAGTTTTTTTTTTTTTTTTGAAATCTCTTTGTAAAAAAATCCAGGCGAATTTTCCCTTGTGATAATTTTCGTTTTCTGGTGTTATCTTATTTTGGGTTACTCCATCCGTATTTTTTTCAACCGTATGCATTAGGTCAATTGTGATATTTTCTGTTTTTCTTCTTTTCTTTCTTATCTTGAAATCTTTCTGTCATCTGAATGAAGATTTACCGAAGCATCTTATCTTGTGGAATACTCGGTTTGTGTGTCGCATTTATGGTAAAACTGCATATTTATAAAAAATTTTATGTAATTTTTTAGAAAAATCTCTGTATAAAAAATTTTTTGCGGGTTGTTGTATAATAGGGCTAGCTTTAATTACTTTTTTTAAATATTAAGTCCAGGACGATTTTTTTTCATATTTTAACTTTCTCAATTTGAAGGTCCAATTTTTTTTTTGTTTTTTTTTTCTCCGCGTATAAAAGTCTTGTTTTTTACCTTTTTTTTTTCTTCTATTTTTTCAAATGTCTGGAAAAAAAATTTTTTCATTTATTTTTAAAGAAATTGTTGCAATTGTGGATTAATGATCTTCCCACTGAAAATTTGGTGCAATTACAACCACTTTGATAAATGGTGAAGTTTTAATGTATGATTTAATGAATTGATCTTGTTGCTCTTCTGTTGTTTTTAATATTAAAAAATTAAAATAGTTCCCACATCTGGGTTCTAATGTTGTTTTGAAAATGGATGTTGTAATGAAAAAAGTGTTTTTTGATTTTATTTTTAAAATTAAACAGATACTTTAAGTTTATGTAACATAAATTTAAAAAAAATATAAATTATTTTTTTTAATACTGTTTTGCAAGTATGAAAACACTTTCATTTTTTAGATAAAAAATTAAAGATTAATAATATATTTTTTTTTTGCTACATTTTTTTTTTTTTTTTTTTGTTCAAATAAAATCACTTCTGTAAATTAAAAAAAAAATTGTATCCAATCTGCCACAATCTGCGCTGCTACCCCTTATAGGGGGGCTCGATAAAATTGGTGAAAGTTCCCTGCAGAGTTTGGTACAAATTTTATTTTTTTTCAGACGCGATAAAATGAAAGACTTAAAATAAAAATGTTGAAAATTTTTTAATTATTTACTTTTTTTATTTTTTATCTTTTCAATAAAAAGTGTCCATTCTTGCAACACGTTTTAATAATTTTTAAAAAAAATTAAATTTTTTTTTAACTATAACTAGATTTAATCTGGGAAAATATATATAAATAAAAATCGCTAGTTACTTTTTCACCTTTTTCACGGTACATGGAAGATTTCTCATCTTTCCCCAACATAAAACTGCAGAACCTAGAAAGCAGTTATTTTTTTTTTTTTTAAAAAAAAAGAAAGAAGACGCATATAATAAGACGTTTTTCTATGTTACATTGTCAGGGTTGTATTATGGCGCTGTAAAAAGTCTTTTTGTTTTTTATTAATGTTTCTAAAATTAAAAAAATTTCCTCTTGATTATTGAAAAAGTTTTTTTTTTTTTTTTTTTTTTTTTTTTTTTTTTTTTTTTTTTTTTTTTTTTTTTTTTTTTCTCCCTCTTTTTTTTTTTTTCCCTTCATGAAAAATTAAAATGGGTCAATAATAATTTTATTGGGCAAAAAAAGTAGTAGAAAATTAAATAACCCTCCTAACTTTTTTTTTTTTGGAGAAATAAAAATTGACTCTTCAATATGCCGTTATTTGAATATTAAAGAAAAATTTCTTAACTATTTCTAAAATAGAACATGGCGCCTATTACACCCCTTCCGGATCGAATTTGTTATTTTGAATTTTTTGACGTCCTAACTATAATATTTTTATAATATTTAGTGGCCAATTATGGCACTTATTCGATGTGTACAAACCGATGCGTTAAAAAATTTCAGAAGTCGATAGTTTTAGGGAAAATGAAAAATCCGTCGCTTCGGCGTTAATACCCAAACCATCAATTTAGTTGATCATACGGATATTTTAATAGATACCTTAAAACTATATTAAATAGTGACTATCTGCCTGTGATTTTTTTTATGGAGAGTTCATAGTAAAATCCACTAATATAAAATTTTGTGACTTGAATTTGCGGAAAATTTTCAAATAAATTTTTTCTAATAATAAAAGTCGACAAAAATGACAAAATAAACCAATAATTTAGAACTGATTTTTCTATATTCAATATGCAGGTCAGAAAATTATGTAAGACGAATGACCATGAATTAAAAAGTTTAAATGTGGTCTATTTTTTTTAAAGATATTCATGTAGTATTTCAATAAAAGAAACGATGCAGAAAAAATTTTTGGACAAAAAAATGCGGAAATTTATTCATTAAATAGTGTTGAAATTTTTTTTTTTTTTTTTTTTTTTTTTTTTTTTTGAGAAATTTTTATTATGAAATTTCGAAAAGGAATGAAACTCGAAACTCTAAATCTTGTCCCTAAAATTGATATAATAAAGATAAATTTTAATTATCAAGCGTAATACATTATTATTAAATAAAGTATCATCGCGGTTCTAGCCTAAACCTATAATAAGCAATAAAAAAAAATATACTTGACTCATTATTTTTTTTCGTAAGGGTTATTAAAATATCTACGACTGAGCTGCCATCTGTCTGGGTGTTATGCGCACCTTTCCCTTAAGAGTTGTTACTAAACGTATTGAGAAAAAAAATTTAGTATTTCTGATGCCTCAGGGATGTTTCCTAGTAAACAGTTCAAACTTGAAAATGTTGGTAAATAAGTGAGCCCAAATTATCGACGCCGACACTTCCTCTTTTAAGGATATTTCTGATTCATTCATTTTAAGAATTATTTTCGCTAAGAATTACCTTAGACTGAAATTATTTAAAAACCAAAAATGGTTTTTTTTTTTTATTTTGAATTATTTTAACCAAAGAATCAACTCACTCTGGACAGAATATGGAAAAGTCAGATTTGGGTCCACTTCCCAATCCTAAATTGTGTTTTATGTTAACCCTTTAAAAAAACTTCTCTATTTGTTTGCAAAAGACCTTTGTTTTGCTCATTCCCCCACTAAAAAGGACAAAGTTAAAATATAGTATTAATTTAGCGGGCGATAATATTTTTGGGCGAAACTTCTCTCTACTGTTTTTGATAAATTATTATGAATTAATATGAAGTCCGTTGGAGTCATTGCTGAAAGAAACTGTTTTTCTTCTTTCTTCTCTTTCTTCTTTTTCTTTCTGTGTTCTTCAAAAAAATATTTCTTCTGGCCGCCCAATTGAATTATTTTCCCAGCGTGCTAATGGGAATGAGATCGAGTGAATTGCGATTTGGAAAGAAATTCCAGATTTTAATAATATTGGATTCATAGAAGACGAGAGAAATTTCCAAATATTTTAGTTATATAAGAGGCAAGACTAATGGTGATTATTTTAAAGTCTAATTTTTTTTCTTTTCTCTTCAATTTTTGAAATTAAAAAATTCGGCGTTTATCATCGAGTAACTTTTAGCTAGTTGGTTTTGTTCTATAAGGACAAATATTATGGGAAAAAAAATACCTATCGCTTCCGTGGAAACCTCTATGAGGAAAAATTTTCACTATTTTGTTAATTTTTCATTTATAATAATGATTTCTAATTTGTTATATTTTAACTTAGAATGCGCGTTTTTTTTTTTGTTTTTTTTTTGTTTTTTTTTTTAATTTTTTTTTTTTTTTTTTTTTTTTGTTTTTTTTTTTTTTTTTTTTTTTTTTTTTTTTTTTTTTTTTTTTTTTTTTTTTAATAATTCGGCTTTATCTTTTTTTTTTTTTTAATAATTTTATTTAACATAATGAGGGATTCATGATCTAAATGCGTATTTTGCATGTCTAATCTATTGCTAAGTGATCATAATTTTGTAAATATGCGGATATTTTTTTATTTTTAATTTAATAATAAAATAATTTAAATAATATTATTAAATTTGGTTTTCCCCTCTCCCCCGGTCATTCCGACTTGAAAACGGTTTTAAATGTTTCTTTATTTTTTTAGATCAGGATATAGGCTAGGCCGGCCTTGAGCAAAAAAAATGAGTGTATCCTCAGATTAAAAAAGGTCGTTGTGGGTTCTCTGAAATTTTAATATTTTTAAGAGATTAAAACGTCCGAGCGTTAGTTTTTTTTTTTGTTTTTTTTTTTTTGGTATTTTGTTGGAGTATACGGCTTGAAAAAAAAATCTTGCGCTCTGAAAGAAAGCTTTCTTTCAGAGCCAAGTATTTTCAAGCGTCCAAAAACTACGACTCTGACGTAAATTTCAAGATCCACACGACCATTTTTTTTAATCTGGTACTCGTTTCATTTTTTTGCTACGGCCGGCCTAGTGATATATGCGTTATAGACTTAAAGGCAAATGTGGGAATATTCGGTCAGCGGATTTCTGGTTCACGTTGTAAGATATCGGACGCCCATAGAATAATATCTCTTCTAAAAATAGGGCATAAAATTTCTGTAGATTTGTGTAATGCCAAAAAGAACCGTTTTGTAGATATATCTTTTGTCCTCGTTTTTTTCTTTTTTCCTTTTCTCAAATGAGAATTAAAGGGTGCCGGACCTCAAAAAACTGACCATTATTGATTGTTTGCCTTCTTTTTTTTGTTCACTTACTTTTTGGAAGATTAATTTTGAATCTTTAGAACCCAAAAACTGATGGGAGAAATATTCTGCATTCTAGCATAAATTTATTTTGAGGAGAATTCCAAAATTGATTACTTAGGAAAATATTATGATCAATTTTTATAATTATTGACCTAATTTTTCAAAATTTCTTTCATGCTTGAAAATTAGCTGTTTCCTATTTTAAATCTCGGTCTGTTCCCGAACATGTTTCATTCCACCTGTTTTTTTCTCAAATCTTATTTTTCCTTAGATTCTTTCTCTAAATCCATATTAAACTGTAAACCCGCGAATTGGGTCAGAAATTTTAATATATTGCGGCTGTTCCCCGTTGGTCAGCATTTTTTCTCAATATTGCCTTGCTGGGTATTAATTGTCGTTTCTCGAACCCTACTTCCTTGAAAAAAATTGCTTCCTAGATGGTGCTGTTGTTTCCAATTGTTGGGTGAACCAAATGAAAAACTAAACACTTTTATCTCTCCGTGATGAAAAATATCATCTCAAAAATTGATTTCTGCTAAAAAAGTGTTTTAAAATTTCTGTCATATTCGATACAAAAACGCCTTCTACCGCAAAAATATATATAATTTTTTTTTAAAAATGTTTATTCCAAACATTTTCAGATAATGTTTTCCGTACAACTAATTTTGAGAGATGGAAAAAACGCAATCGTCCGATTATTCGTGCTTTGAACGATGTCTACTATAGTGACATGAGAAAAACGTAGGCGGATTTTTTTGGGATGAGCTCATTCAAATCTCTCTCACTTTGGGCCTATCTGACTGGACAGGAGTCTAGACATAATGCGAAGAGTGTTTCTCATCACAGTAATTGATGAGGCTAGAAGATTAAGGGGTGATCTGCTTAGTTGTATCAAAAATGTATTTGCAAGCCGTGAAACAGTGCAATCGTACGGGGATTTATTATTATGCGACCTTCTTGGATTATAACAGGAATTAGTGGGTGATCTATATATTTCATCATGTTTTGGGGGCTTTATATCTGTGGAATTCTTGATTTATTTTCTTATCAAACTTACTCTTAACCCTTGTGAGTGCATTATTATAAAATGATAAGTTCCGTCAAGGCGAGTCTAAGATGCCACATATTGTGCTTCTAACTTGTGATATCGTTGTTCACAGAAAGGCTTAAAGCAGTTCGGTTAATTTCAAATTTTTTTCTGCATAACAGAAGTTGAATAGGTAAGTATTTTTGCATGCCGATTGTACGATTTTTAATATTTCTAGAATTTGAATTTTTGTTCTTTGAGTATATTATTTTTATAGAAATATTGATATGTGAGAAAATGCAGAGTAAACCTAGTATTGCACCTGTGATTCACGGTCACAAGTTGTCTTTCACAAGTTACTTATTTTGGATACTGATTGTACAAGTTATCTGCCTACGGTTCAAAGCTTTTTGTCCGAATTTGATTGTTGATATATAAATTATATTCTCAGATAAAATAAAACTATTTTATAGATATAAGTTCAAAAAATTTGATAGGAAAATCATGATTTTTGATGAAAAAGGTTTATTTTTCCCCCCTATAAAAGCAGATTGTTTACACTTTTTCTAATGATTTTCCGAAAGTAAATATGGTCATGAAGGTTACCCTGTGGAACATATTTTTGATCGTTAAATAATCACTTTTGTAATAATTAAAGTTTTTCAATTGGGATACCACTTATAGTAAAATGTTAGAAATTTCAAGGCGCGATATAATAAAAAATGTCCTAAGATAACCCATAATAAATTTTTTATTTTAACTGTTAATTGTCATGGACACAAACACTTTCCTAATAAAACTGGCGTATCTCACATTAGTTATTTTAATGTCTTGTTTCGAAATTAATTTTTTCCGAAGTTAATATACATAAGGCAAAATAAAATAATCCTAATAATATCAACTCCCCGTAATACTGGATACCAGAAACGACTTCGAAAAATATAAATCAAATTTTTTTTGAACGAATCGATAATTTTTGTATAATGTGTTTGTAAGAAATTATATTTCTAATCGAATCCGTTTTTTGCTTTTTGGTTATGTTTAAGGTTATGTCTTGAGCCACCTATTTGTGGCTCTTTGTGTCTTCACGAAGGGTTATAGGGAGTGGTTGTTCGCTGATTTGCCCTTGTTTTAAATGTGAATGCGGTTCTGGCTAAACTAGTTATGTTGTGTGGATATTCCCAAAATATCTTTTTTTAAAGTAAAGTAACATCTTCTTTCTGCAATTTCCTATATTTCTTAGACATTTCCAGTGAAATCTCATTACAGTCTCTTACCTATCGCACTCACTATAAGATGTATTATGTTGTAAAACCTCTGTTACAATAATAACTTTATTCTAAAAATGTCCCTACTCCTCCGTCATTTTCGATTATGTTTATTTATGTTTTTTGTGTCAAGGCTCTCAGACCGATCAGATACAAAGAATAATCTATGGAGCGTTTTTATTCCGAATAATTTTTTTTTTCGTCGGACAAGTTTAGAACTATCAAATAAGAATTTTTCAAAAACAAAAATCTTGAAATTTCGAGATTTTAGAGGGTTCATAAAAGTCTTCTACTTCTCTCTGACATTTTTTTCAGATGTAATTTTCGTGTTTATTTTCGTTTTTTTATGAATGTGGCTAAAACTTAGCGTACAATAATCGAGACTTGTTTTTTTTTCGTAAATAATTTTTGATCAGATTTCTCGTTTCTGGAGGCATATATATGGTTTTGCTGTATAGTGTATTTTTTTCAAATTTATTATACATCAGTAAAGAAAGCTTACTCCTCTATATCAAATTTTCATTATTCAATTTTTTTTTTTTTCTAATTTTTTTAAGAGGTTCAATGGTGTCCGGAGAAGTTCATTGTACAACAATAATCGATAAGATGCGTTTTTTTTTCCAATTTGTGTGGCGTTTGTGACAGATATTATTTTTCGTTTCGATCCTAATTTTTGTTTGGATTATTTTTTTTTTTCGGTTTGGTTTGCGATTTTTTTTTTCCGTTTTAGAAGCATTAAATTTTGAAATAAATAGGGCTCTAGATTTAATTTTTTTTGATATGGCTTCTCAGCTGGAAACTTGACCTCAAAAAAATATTAGAGAACATTGATGTATTAATTGTAGTGTTTAAGAAGTAAGCTTTTTTAGATGTTTTTTTGTGGGGAGTTGGTTATTCAGGGTGAGTGCGTGGGCGTGAGGTTGAATTGTATCAGAACCTACAATTAGTATTAATATTATCGCTTCCTAGGGCTTGTTCTGCAAACCGATTTTTTGGATATCTATTGAATTTTACTCAAAAGAATTTTATGGTGTTCATTCAGATTTAAATTGTATGATTCCCACAAGTTTGAAATTTTGATCTTACCCCCTTTAAGTTACTGATATCGAAGAGTCATAGTGCTCGGGCTTTGTAGGTTTATTTTTGACATTCATTACCAGATTAGTTCTTCCATTCAAGAATGCAAGATCTTCAAAAAATTGGGATTTCCTTACTAAATGGCTTTGGCATTCCGTTAACTTTAATTCAGCTGGTGTAAATTTATTTATCCTTTTCTAGAAACCGATATAACTCGGCTTTCGCTCGCTTTTTAAAGCTTGTTTTAAAATAATGGATGTTGATGCCTGGAATGAAAGGTGTGCCCTAGCGCAATCATGGTGGTAATAATAAATACTGCCACGCAAACTGGAATGGATCCGATAAGGTAATGTTTTTAATGTTAATTTCAATGTGATAAAATAGACAAAGAAATACTTTTATTTTTGTTTTTTCCAAGATAAAAAATTAAAGGCCATTTTTTAGAAGTATGACCTATTAACGCGGACGGGTAAAACATTTTGCCATCCGACTTTGAAAAGATTTCCGACATCGAAGTATTGATTTTAAATGTTTTGTAACTTTTTTTTTTTTAATAAGACTACCCCTCTCCAGCAATCAACGTAGAAGATACCAGAAGGTGAATTTTGGAAAAACATCTAACTTTTGGCAAAAGGTGCGTGATTTTTTCTTAGTGCAACTACCGAGAGCGTGTCAGTTGCGTCGAATGTTCTAGGAGATGGCTCACCCGATTGATCCTGATTCCAAAATGTCCGAAACGCCTAATGAGTGATAACATGGATAAAAGTTTGTTTTTTTTTAGGAAACCGACTTCCGGTTTNTTTTAAAAGAGAGCGCCAGCCTAACCAGCCGTCACTCAGCGCCTTGCTCGGCGCATACAATTTTTTGTTCCAAATTTAGGATCGCCTGGAAACAGTTATACGGATCCGCCGCGGTGATAAGATTATTTTTTTGTACCATTATTTTTAAAATAAGGGCGTTACAAATATTGAAAAATGCCATTTTTGATGAAAATTACGTCATTTTGCCATGAATCGCTTAAGGGGGTAGCATCGACTCGGCAGACTTGAGTCAATTAAACTTACGAAATTAATCAGCTCTTTTACTTTTTTGTGCTTATTATCGTTAGCTGAACCAGCATAAATGTGCATCTACTTTGCATTCTTACTTAGAAAAATAATTTTTGTCTATTTTAGAAAGTTTGAGTCCACTTAATTTTTGAATCGTTAAATTTTCGAAAAAAAAATCAAAGCATTATGAAAATTTTCCGCATTGTTTGTCCAAAATTTTTCTTATTTTTTTTAAATCTATGCTGTATAAATCAAAAAAATACTGCCACCTTTAACTTTTATTCATGCATGCCTACATATTTTCTGACAGCCGTTTGAAATAATAATCTTAATTTTTCATCTTCTGTCGATTTTATGGGAAATATTATTGAAAAATTTTCCGCAAATCAAGTCCAAATTTTTTATTAGTGGTTTTTTAACTCTCCATAAAAATCAGGCAGAAGTCACATATTAAATGTTTTGGTATCTATTAAATATCCGTATGTCAAAAATGAGTGTGACGTCGTGCGATTAAATTTCTTAACTATCGATGAGATTTTTAACAGCGCGGCTGTAACACTCGATAAGTGCGCCTTTTGGCCACTAAAATATTTAAAAAATCTTTATGCTGGTCAAAAATTCCAAATAAAAATTGTGGGTGTAATACCCATTTATTAGATATGTAAGAAATTTTTTAATATTCAAAAACGCAAGAAGGTCACAATTTGATGTCAAAAAATTGTTTCTCTACTTTGTGCCATTTTGGGACCCATTTTTTCATGGAAAAATTTCATATCAAGGAGATTGTTAATAAGCAACATTTAAAAAACCAGCTTTTTAGCGCATTTACACCCGACAAATGTCTGAGTTTATTATATTCTTTTCAAAAAAAAAAATATCTAACGCGGGTTGGACAATGGAGTCAATGAAAAGTGGGTTTTAATATTTTTCATAGTTAGTTATGTAAGAATTAAATATAAACGTTTGCAAGAATGGACACTTTATGAAGATGAAAATAAGAAAAATAAATTTCACATTTTTTTCTTTATATATGCTCTAAAAATTGTACCAATCTGCCGGAATCGAGAGCCCCCCTTAAGGAATTGTGGGACTATTCAGATTAAGATAGCTCTCGCTCAAGGCGCACCATTTACATGCCAAAAAACTTGACCCAAAAAGAATCCGGCATCACGTCGGATAATTGAAGAAAAAATCTCAAAAATTTTGGTAATTTGGTTTTTACTAAATCTGTCCCTTTCAACTTAAAATTAAATTCTTTTAGATTTATTTTCAGTTGTTCTTGTCACACACAGTATCAGCACAAATGTCAAAAATGGAAAACTCAAATCATCCCCATCAACCGAAGTCTAGAATTCTTTGCACAACGTAGCCAAACTGAAATAATATCTGTAAATCCGGTAACGTGCTAAAGGAAATTGGATGCTTACACAATGGATCGAAATACGGTTCGTATACTGCCCAAATATGTTTGCCACTTAATGGGCCATTCAAATCAAAAAATGACCCAGTTAGTATGTGTATTAAGAAATTTTAAATAAACAAATTTAAAAGCACGGATTTGTTTTATCACCTTTATCTATTAAATTAAAGTTTTGTTTTTTGATAAAAAATATGTCTCAAAAGTCTCTGACGGTGCATCAGGAAATCTTTTATCAATTACGGTAAAGAAGGACGGAAAACTTCGTTCAACTGAATTTTTCTTGAATTATTTTAAAGTTTGAAAAAATCTTGTTATAAGTCAATTTTACGACTATAGATTTCATAGACGGTTGCGTGGCAGAGCGTTCCTAGAGATTTTTCAAAAGCTTCATTTGAAGTCGCTGGTGCCATACCTTGCAATAATTTGGCTTGATCTTAAGCATGCTTGGCTGTTTTTTCGGGTTTCAATAGACTGTTGCAAAAAATAAAAGCCAAGCTATGAAACCAAGTATCAAAGACTTCAGCCCAGCCGAACACCAAGTCAGCTAAAAACGAAGCCAAGCAAAAAGCCGAGGCTTATTTGACAATTTGCCGACATCTGCGAGGCTGATCCGAAATATAGCCATCAAATTTGAACTTTACAATCTCGAAATGGATAAATTTAAAACACATTCTACCTAAATTTGAATGTTTAGCTGTAATTCCTGGTTTCTTAAGGGAGTACTGCTCGCATATTAAGACTCAGGTCATGAAATTTTCCCAGCATCTAGTATTTAGAAAATTTTTTTTCTAGAAATATTGACAAAAATAGAGTGATCAGATATCTTTTATATTCTCCATTTGTCAATAAAAAAGTATTTTGTATCGCGATTTGAACATATTCAGTGCTTGGATTTTCTCTTTTTCAAATTTTGGAAATTCTGAGAATTTGAATCGCAGGATTTCCCCAAATAGACGAGATACAAAAAATGACAAATTTACGACTTGGGGATTTTGCGCGTTCCTTAAGATCGATCATACATACCAGCTTTAGGTTTCTGCCGTCCAAATCCAGAGAAGGAGTGTATTTTCCCCGGGCACTCAAAATATGGCCAAAACATTTTTGCTTTATTTAAGCGCCGGATAAAATTTTTTAAGTAAACTAGAACTTGGGGTTCTGCCCACTTCTTCTGTGGTCAATAAAGCTATAAAAGGTATTCTCTATCTTCAAACTCGGGAGTTAGGCTTTGAAGGAAAATAGTGCCACTTTGAAAGTCGTTCTGATGGGTCGGTCAGAGCCTTCGATTTGTTTGTGAAGAAGCAAGAGTTAATGTTCAATTATCCATTAAACTGAAATACATATTGTTCGTGCTGTTTGCTAGTACTTCATTGAGCGACGCTGAAAGACCTGTGTTTTTGGCCTTTAAAATGCGACCAGTACTCCACTTAAGAGAAATTGGTGGAATCAGAGTTTTAAGGACGTGCAATTGTGAAGATTTTCGAATATGACGCAATGTCAAAATGGACTTTAATATCGAATAATAAATGGAATTATAAAATGCAACGATGTCAAATCAAGCCAAAATCGATTTTGGCCTAATCCAACGGTCGAATTTCTTTCAATTCTAGAAATAGGCAAATCTTCAAAATGTGAAACAAGCCATTTTTTTTGTCCGTTCCGACTTAGGTAAACAGCCTAAATTTGTGCTTGCCAACTTTTATTCAAAAAGAAGGTTTACAGTCCGAGTTTTGAAGCGCCATTCGTGCTCACTAATTTTTCAAATGTGCATCAACGTAATATTATCCAAGTCATCACTTTTTAAATGTTAAACAATCCGCAAATGATGTAAACTTGACTTAGCTCTTCTAACCATGACCATCTATGCATCCGATATATATTTCAAGAAAAATTATCTCATAATTGATCAAACTAATTCTTATTAGGTTATATATTATAAAACTTCAATTTTCAAGAAATGAAAAGTTCAGCCATTTTTTTCACTGCCCGTTTTTGCCGGAAAAAGAAATTCCAACTGAATCATTTGGATTCTGATAATGAGCGTTTGCTGGAGAGAATGAATCAAAAATTTCCAAATGCTGAAATCATATGCCAGAAATCAACACAACAAAGAATCCCACAATATGAACAACAATCGGTCAGATTAACAACCAAATGGAACTCGTACGTAATTATAATAATTAAGTTTTTTTGAATATCGGTTCAAGAAACATCATTCACAGGTGATTCTTCACTTAGTAATAAAATTCACTTATTATTCAACCTCCACCAAAAAACCGAATAAAAATAAAATGAGCATTCTATAGTGCAGAATATACAGAACTTCGAATTCAGGATATTGGCTAACGAATAAGTAATAATTCCTGAAATGTATGAGAAATTTATTTGATAGCGACCATAAACGTTACGTTTGAGTTCTTTCTTCGGTCAAATATTGGGTTTCAATAACACATAAGCTAAGTTGGAGGTTTAAAGTAACCTTTTAATTTGACCACTTGTTTCTTGCCTTTATTCGTTTTGTTTTAAAACTTGAAATTGACGTTAAAAAAAACGAAACCAGGTATGGATATAAAATACTTTTCAGTCATTATGAAATTATTCATTCGAAATAATAATTATTGCAGTCAAAAATATATTTAGAACAAACGGTTAAAAACTGTTTAGCACAAAAAGAGCGATACTATTTTATCGGTAGAAATATCGGGCCAAATGTTTTATTCATTTTCATAGAACTATGTTTTTCGACTGATATTTTTTGCATCTGTTTTTTAAACGTATATACCGAATTAATGTGCATAATGAATAATAAAGATTTATAATATTACTTCCGCCGAAACAAATTTCAAAAATTTGTAGAAATGTAGGGCTTATTTAAATGCCGGAATTCTCAAGAAATGATATTCTTGATTTGATGAGCTCATTTAATTATTTTTATATCTTGACCAATTCTGATATTTCAAAAATAGTATTTTTAAAATTATGTTCTGGAATTCTTCAATTTTGAAAAATTCATTTGGTCAAAATAACTTGAGTCAAAAGAATCGGCCAAATATGCACATATTGTTTTTATTCAACAACATGAGTCATTCAAGGTTAAAGTTGAAAAATTCAGGTGTGGAAACGATTTGATGGAAATAAAGTTGACCAAGAAGCCGAATAGGATCGTGCTTGAGCTCAATGATATTTGCAAAAGCTACTTTCTCAGGTGACCTCTAAATTCACCAGCTGGACTGAAGTTATATCTTGAACTGCCCTAAATCAAAGAGAGCTAATCCTCTGTGCCAATAAATTGCCAAGAATGCGAAAACAATATGAAAAAGACGAGCGCTGGAATGCTTCAAAGATGAGGAATAATTTATTCAAACCATTTAAATTACATAAATTCTTTTATTAAATCTTTATAGATATAGCAAACAAATAGATTCCTTCTTTTTAACCCTATTTATCGATTGGCTCAACATTTGAAGTTGTTTACCTTCAACATAAACGTATAATGATATCATAATCGTCGACCAACTAACGATCGACTTTCATGGTAGAAGAGGCGCCTTGTGCGTTTCTTTAAAAAATTCAATTTCTAAAATGAGACAATTTGTTAGTAAAATATGAGAGCAAATTTTCATCATAACGTATCGATTGGTATGACATTTGTTGAAAATTGCCCTTCAGATGGGGTTTTTTCCATTTTTTTAGTCCCATTAGGGTTTCAACTATCCATAAGTGGCCACACATTTGTATTTTATTACATTTTTTTAATGTTGAAAAATAAAAATTATTTCAATTTTTGAATATTTCGATTGCATTAGCGACAAACTTTCTAGATTAAGTAAATCAAATTTTGTTAAATCTTAATTTTCACTGATTAAAGGGCCACTTGTACAAAATAACTTTACATACTCTTTTCTTGTATTTCCTGAAAAATTTTCGTCCATGACTACCGAAATTTTTAGTTTAGGAGTTGAAATGATTGATCCACACAAGTTTGTAAAAAAATCTCCTGTTGTTTTTAACTCGAGACTTTAGACATGAATCGTGTACCCAGACTCGATTTCCGGCAACTAGTGCCATTCTTATCTGAATCTAGCCATAGAGCAAAGCTTCATTATCACATACTTTCTCTAATAGCAAAATATATCTCAGCCCAATTGTTAGTACCATTAAAAAAAAACAAATTTTTTCTAATGAATTAAAAGCATTTATGAGGATAAGAAAACAAAAAGTTTCGAAATTTACTTTCAGTTCCACACCAAAGTGCAATAATAAGATAAAATTAAAACCTCTATTTATATTTTAAGACTACCTCATATTAAACTTCAGATATTTTTATCGCTCTGTGCTAAAATTTAATTATATTTGTCACAAAACTTCTCTAGTTAAAATGGACTCTTAAATTTTGAGATACTATTCTCTGCTGATAATAAAAGATTTGCTCGTCACCTTCTTCTCTCCCTACGCATTCTTATGTAATCAGCCTTTATGGAAGTTATGGACTTCTAAAACTGCTCTTTTAACTGAAGAGCATACTACTGCAATGGCATATTTATATATGCAATAAAAGTTTTAGAAGTTCTACTTTTTGAAAAAATGGCGATGAAAGTACCAAATATACAGTAATTTCAAAAGTACTCAACTTACGTCAAAAAAAATGGTCAACTTGCAACGTTTTGACGACATTTTTTCTCATTACACCAAAGTCCAAATAAATCACGGACGAAAATAAAGTCCAGGAAGAATAAGCGTTTGAAACTATGTTATAAATAAATCCTTATTCTTGAAAAATAAGATCACGGATCTTTGGGGAAAAATCATTCATTATGTTCAAAACTCTTAAAATTAGTTTATTAGCCAACAAAATTTTTTCAGGCGTAATTGAGTACTATTTGTGTACTTGAACCAATACCTTATTCTTAATTCTGAAAGGTTCACGTGATCCGGTTTTGAGACTTTGGGTGAAAAAATTCTTTAAAACACCTAAAACATTTTCACTTATTTCAAGAAGTTGAGTTAGCATTTTAAAAAACATCTATTTTGACCTGACTTTTTTCTTGAATATCGGGTTCACTATTATTTTTGGGCTTTGATGTAATTAAAAAAGTCTTAGAATTTTTTCTGATCGATGAAAGTTTTATCNACCAGACTTTTTAGCGCATTACACCCGACAATGTCTGAAGTTTATTAATATCCTTTTCAAAAAAAAAATTCTAACGTCGGGTTAAGTTGGAAATGGAGTTCCAATGAAAAGTGGGTTTTAATATTTTTACAGATAGTTAGTTATGTTAAGAAATTAAAAATATAAACGTTTGCAAGAATGGACACTTTTATTGAAGATGAAAAATAAAAAAATAAATTTTCACATTTTTTTCTTTCATATATTGCTCTGAAAAAATGTACCAATCTGCCGGATCGAGGCCACCCCTTAAGGGAAATTGTGGGACTATTCAATTAAGATAGCTCTCGTCAAGGCGCACATGTTACATGCCAAAAAACTTGACCAAAAAATCCGGCATCACGTCGATAATGAAGAAAAAATCTCAAAATTTTGGTAATTTTTGGCTTTTTACTAAATCTGCTCCCTTTAACTTAAAATTAAATTCTTAGATTTATTTTCAGATTGTTCTTGTACACACACAGTATCAGGCACGAAATGTCAAAAATGGAACTCAAATCATCCCCATCAACCGAAGTCTAGAATTCTTGCAAACTTAGCAGAAACTGATAATAATATCTGTGAAAATCCGGATAACGATGCTAAAGGAAATTGGTGCTACACAATGGATCCGAAAATACGGTTTGATTACTGCCCAAAATCATGTGTTTGCCACTAACTGGGCCATTCAAATCAAAAAATGACCCAGTTAGTACTGTGTATTAAGAAATTTTCAAATAAAACAATTAAAAAGCACGGATTTGTTTTGATCACGCTTTATCTATTAATTAAAGTTTGTTTTTTGATAAAAATTGTCTCAAAAAGTCTCTACTGTGCATTCAGAAAATCTTATTACAATTACGGTAAAGAAGGAACGGAAAACTTTTCAACTAAATTTTTCTTGAATTATTTTTAAAAAAGTTGAAAAAATCTTTTATAAGTCAAATTTTACGAATAGATTCATAAGACGGTGCGTTGCAGGGTTCCTAGAGATTTTCAAAAGTCTTCATTTTGAAGTCGCTGGTGCCATACCTTGGCAATATTGGCTTGATCTTAAGCATGGCTTGGCTTGTTTTTTCGGGTTTCAATGCTGTTGCAAAAAATAAGGCCAAGCTATGAAACCAAGTAAAAGACTTCAGCCAAGCCAGAAACCAAGTCAGGCATAAAAACCGAGCCAAGCAAAAAAAGCCGAGCTTATTTGAATTTGCTGACTTGCCGAGGTCTGATCCGAAATTGACCATAAAATTTGACTACCAACTCAATGGATAATTTAAAAACACATTTTTCTTCCTAATTTGAATTTGTTTGCTTATTCCTGGTTTCTTAAGGGAGTACTGCTCGCATTTAAAGACTCGGTCATGAAATTTTCCAGATTAGTTTTAAAATTTTTTTTTCTAAAAATATTGACAAAAATAAGTTGATCAGATATCTTTTTATTCTCATTTGTCAATAAAAAAGTATTTTGTATCGCGATTTGAACATATTCAGTGCTTGGATTTTCTCTTTTTCAAATTTTGGAAATTCTGAGAATTTGAATCGCAGGATTTCCCCAAATAGACGAGATACAAAAAATGACAAATTTACGACTTGGGGATTTTGCGCGTTCCTTAAGATCGATCATACATACCAGCTTTAGGTTTCTGCCGTCCAAATCCAGAGAAGGAGTGTATTTTCCCGGCACTCAAAAATGGCCAAAACATTTTTGCTTATTTAAGCGCCGGATAATTTTAAGTAAACTGAACTTGGGGTTTGCCCCGTTCTTCTGTGGTCAATAAAGCTATAAAAGGTATTCTCTATCTTCAAACTCGGGAGGTAGGCTTTGAAGTGAAAATAGGCCACTTTAAAGCGTGTCTGATGGTCGGTCAGAGGCCCTTCACGATTTGTTTTCGTGAGAAGCAAGAGTTAATGGTTCAATTATCCTTAAACTGAAATACTATTTCGTGCTGTTTGTAGTACTTCATTGAGGCGACGCTGAAAGACCTGTGTTTTTGGCCTTAAAATGCGACCAGTACTCCCTTAAGAGAAATGGTGGAATCAGAGTTTTTAAGGACTGTGCAATTTTGAAGGATTTTAATAATGACGCAATGTCAAAAAAAATGGACTTTTAATATAATCGAATAATAAATGGAAAATTATAAAATAGCAACGATGTCAAATCAACAAAATCGATTTTGCCTAATCCAACGGTCGATTTCTTTCAATTCATGAGAAATAAGCAAATCTTTCAAAATGTGAAACAACCATTTTTTGTCCGTTTCCGACTTAGGTAACAGCTAAATTTTTGTTGCCAACTTTTATCAAAAATAAAAGTTTACAGTCCGAAGTTTTTGAAGCGCCTTCGTAGCGTCACTAATTTTCAAAATGTGCATCAACGTATATTATCCAAAGTCATCACTTTTTTAATGTTAACAATCCGCAAATGATGTAAACTTGACTGCTCTTTATAACCATGAAATCTATGCATCCTATATATTCAGAAAATTCATCTCATAATTATCAAACTAATTTTACTTAGTTTATATTAATAAACTTCAATTTTTCAAAGAAAATGAAAATTTCAGCCATTTTTTTCACTGCCGTTTTTGCCGGAAGAAATCCAATGAATCATTTGGATTCTGTAATGGGGTTTGCTGGAGAGATGATCAAAAATTTCAAATCTGATCATGCAGAACTCAACACAAAAAGACTCCCACAATATGAAAAAACAATCGTCAGATTAACAACCAAATGGAACTCGTAAGTATTTAAATAATTTAAGTTTTTTTTGATCGAGTCAAGACATCATTCGGTATTTTCACTTAGTGATAAAATTCACTTATTTTCAACCTCCACCAAAAAACCAATAAAAATAAAATGGGATTCTTGAGTGCAGGAATTACAGAATTGAATTCAGGATTTGCTAACGAATAAGTTAATTCTGAATGTTGAAATTTTTTGATAGCGACCATAAACGTACTTTTGAGGTTTTTTTCGGTCTTTGTGTTTCAAAACACATAAGCCTAGTTTGAGGTTAAAGTAACCTTTTAATATGACCACTTTGTTTTTGCCTTATTCGTTTTGTTTTAAAACTTGGAAATGACGTTAAAAAAACGAAACCAGGATATGGAATATAAAATACTTTTCATTCATTTTGAATATTCATTGAAAATTAAATTATTGCAGTCAAAAATATATTTTAGAACAAACGTTAAAAACATGTTTAGCACAAAATGAGCGATATTATTTTATCGGTAGAAATATCGGCAAAAATGTTTTATTCATTTTCTAGAACATATTTTTCGACTGCATATTTTTTGCATCTGTTTTTAAACTATTATACCGGAATTAATGTGCATAATGAATAATAAATATTTATAATATTACTTCCCGCCGAAACAAAATTTCAAAAAATTGTAGAAAATGTAGGGGCTTTTTAAATGCCGGAAATCCATCAAGAAAATATTATCTGATTTGATGAGCTCAATTTAATTATTCTTAATATCTTGAACCAAGATTCTTGATATTTCAAAAATAGTTATTTTAAAAAATATTTTCTGAAAATTCTTCAAAATTTCTGAAAAATATCATTTGGTCAAAATAACATTGAGTCAAAAAAAACTGGCCAAATATGCACCTTATGTTTTTTTCAACAAATGAGTCATCAAGTTAAAGTTGAAAAATTCAGGTGTGGAAACGATTCTGATGGAAATAAAGTTGACCAAGAAGCCGATATGGATCGTGCTTTGAGTAATGATATTTGCAAAGCGATTTCTCAGGTGACCTCTAAATTCACCAGCTGGACTGAAGTTTATCTTGAAACTTGCCCTAAATCAAAGAGAGCTAATCCTCTTGCAAAATTGCCAAGAATGGAAAACAATATGAAAAGACGAGCTGGATGCTTCAAAGATGAGGAATAACTTTATTCAAACATTTAAATCTACATAATTCTTTTTAATTTGTAATAAATATAAGCAAAACAAATAGATTCCCTTCTTTTTAACCGTATTTATCGATGGCTCAACATTGAAGTTGTTTTTTACCCTTCAACATAAACGTATAATGATATACTATAATCGTCGACCAACTAACGATCGACTTTCTGGTAGAGACGCGCTTGCGTTTCTTTAAAAATTCAATTCTAAAAATGAGACAATTTGTAGTAAAATATGAGACAAATTTCATCATAACGTATGAATTGTTAGTGGCATTTGTTGAAAAATTGCCCTATCAGATGTCAATTTAGTCCATTAGCGTTTCAAAATATCATAAGTGGCCAACTTTTATTTTATTACATTTTTTTAATGTTGAAAAAATAAAATTTATTTTCAATTTTTGAATATTTTCGATTGATTAGCGACACAATTTTCTAGATTAAAAGTAAATCAAAATTTTTTAAATCTTAAATTTCACTGATTAAAGGGCAACTTGTACAAAAATAACTTACATACTCTTTTCTTGTATTTCCTGAAACAATTTTCGTCATGACTAACCGAAAATTTTTAGTTTAGAGTTGAAATGATTGATCCAACAAAGTTTGTAAAAAAAATCTTCTTTGTTTTTTAACTCGTAGACTTTAGACATGAATCTGTACCGTGTACCCAGACTCGATTTCCGGCAACTAGTGACCATTCTTATTGAATCTAGCCATAAAGCAAAGCTTCATTATCAACATACATTTTCTAATAGCTTAAAAATGATATTCAGCCAATTGGTTATACCATTAAAAAAACAAATTTTTTTAATGAATTAAAAGGCATTTAATGAGGATAAGAAAACAAAAAGTTTCGAAATTTACTTCAGTTCCACACCAAAGTGCAATAATAAGATAAAATTAAACCTTAATTTATATTTAAACTACCTCATATTAAAACTTCAATGATTTTATATCGCTCTGTCTAAAATTAATTATATTTGTTCACAAAACTTCTCTAGTAAAATGACTCTTAAATTTTGAGGATACTTATTCTCTGCTGATAATAAAGATTTGCTCTCACCTTCTTCTCTCCCTACGCATTCTTAGTAATCAGCATTTTGGAAGTTATGACTTCTAAAACTGCTCTATTTAAACTGAAGAGCATACTACTGAATGGCATATTTATATATGCAATAAAAGTTTAGAAGTTTAACTTTTGAAAAAATGGCATGAAGTACCAATATACAGTAATTTCAAAAGTACTCAATTACGTCAAAAAAAATGGTCAACTTCAAACGTTTTACGACATTTTCTCATTACACCAAGTCCAAATAAATCACGTGACGAAATAATCCAAGAATAAGGTTTGAAATATGTATAAATAAATCCTTATTCTTGAAAAATAAGATCACGTGATCTTTGGAAAATATATTATGTTCAAAACTCTAAATTATGTTTATTAGCCAACAAATTTTTTCGGCGTAATTGAGTACTATTTGTGTACTTGAACCAATACCTTATTCTTAATTTGAAGGTCACGTGATCGTTTTGGACTTTGGGTAATGGAAAAAAATTCTTTAAAACACCTAAAAACATTTTCACTTATTTCAAAAGTGATTAGGCATTTTAAAAAAACAGTACTATTTTGACCGACTTTATTTCTTGAATATACGGTCACGTGATTAATTTTTGGGCTTTGATGTAATTAAAAAAAGTCTTAGAATTTTTTCTGATTACGATGAAAGGTTTTATTTGGTGATTCGAAAATTTTTTGCAAAAAATAAGTACTGTAATACGGTAAAAATTTTCAAAAAAAAACGCACAAACGTCATTTTGTCTTCAAGTTAATCGATAACTTTTTAACTGATCTTGTCATTAATGTTTAAGCGTCGTAAAATGCGATTAAATGGTGAATGGTCACTACTTGACGGAAATCGAGTCTACGAGTTAAGGTCGACAATCAAATTTTCTGTGTCACATTTGAATAAAAACAGAGATTGTGAACTCTTTTGATCGACGGCACCAGGTCTTTTGTTTTTAATGCGAGAAAAAGTGTTTCTAAGCGTGAGCAGTTAGTAAACATGTAATGGTTGATTCCAAATTCAATAACGTCGAAAAAAAATGATGGCTTCCATTTTGGAATTTTTGGTATCAAAATGACCGCCGTGGCTGGAACATTCAGAAAAAATAAAAACATTTACAAAATTCGCTCTGAGGACAAAGTTTTTGAAGAAAAGGTTGTTTTGGACTGTTACACCTGTTGTTTTTTGTGTGACATAGCACAGAGCTAAAAATAAGCTCATCTTATAGCTGAGGTTCATATTGATTGGAAAAAAAGACTAAACGGGATTCAACGATACCGAATATCTCCAGGACGTGTAAGTTGAGAAAGGTCATTGAAAATCTTGTAATTGCAATTAAGCAATCATTTTGATGACGATTTGGCTGTTTATTATGCCAAAATTCTCACCTGGCGTTCAGCTTTCTAATGAATGTCTTCAAACTAATCAGAAGCCTCGTTATCCAATAATGAGTTTTGTCTTTATATGCCAACTTTTAAAATATAGGTCCTAAGAACTAAAATTTTAGCGCAAAATATTTCGAAAACGTTTCCAAAAAAAATAGACACTTTTAGCTAATTTTGACTTTCAAAACGCCAATTTTAGTTTTTTTTCATATTTCGCAGTTTTTACTCTCATAAAAGTTGTTACACCCACCATTTCGTCATTTCATAATGAAAATAAACCAAGGTACCCTCAAATTGACCGTTGGACATAAATCTATTGAGGTAAGATAATTAAAAAAATTTGACCAATCAGACAGTCACAGGATCAAAAAAATCAAAAAATCCTTGAAAACAACTTTTTAAGTTGTTACACCCACCATTTTGACATTTCGTAATGAAAATTGACAAAAGTACTTTCAAATTAACCGTTGGACATAAATCTATTGGGGTACAAAATTTTTGACCAACCAGACAGTCACAGGATCAAAAAAATCAAAAGGCGTTAAAAACAACTTTTAATGTTGTTACACCCATCATTTTGTGATTAAAATCGACAACACTACTCTCAAATTGACCATTGGACATAAATCTATTGGGGTATAAAAATAGAAAAGATAGACCAATCAGACAGTCACAGGATCAAAAAAAATTAAACAGCTCTTGAAAAAAACTTTTAGCCCGTGTGAGCACAGAAAAAAAAGTTCCGCCAAGGCACCAAAGCATTTATAAAGGCTTTTTTCAAGCGCGTATTACAGAAAGCCCAAGGTAGTTGGAGTTTCAATTTTTTCTGCATATGTAAGTTCAAACGATATATTTTTGCATCCGACATTCGATATTTTAGAATTTTGATTTTTAGTTCTAGAAAATTTAATGATAAGAGCAAGGTACAGCATATCACGTGATACAAGCTCACAGTGGTGTTTAGAAATAATTTTGCTATTGAAATCGATGCAAAAGGATCTGACCTATGTCATCGTTTTTTTCTGATTTAGTCTANCAAAAAATCAACCCTCCGTAATATTTGAACAAAATTTCCAAAAAAAAAAATTAGTTATATTTTTGACATCCTTGCAAAATTCTTTATAATGTATTCGAACGAGACAATTCTACGATGTTTTTTTGCATTTTTTTGATGATTTTAAATATGCAAAAGCCTTTATAAAGGCTTGCTCACACGGTTTAAGGTACTTTTTTTTAGGACAACCACCCCTAGTCATGACGATTACTGAAAAACCATAGATGACATCGAGAAACGGTTTTTTGCATTCAATTGCCAGCTAAAAAAGCTTAATGGAATTTTTTTTCGTTTTTTATCGGACTACCGGTTCACCAGTAATCGTAGATCTATCATATAGGCATTTTCAGTATAAAATTTGAGAAAAAATCGAAACTCGTTTTTTTCTTCCACGAATTCATTAAAAATATAGTTCAAGCAGTAAATGTGTAGAAAATCGTGATGTAAGAATGTAAAAACATAAAAATTTAACTTTTCGACTAATTTGGAGAAAAATTTTTTTGGGCTCATCGAGTTTCAAACCTACCAAAAAATTACATTCCGGTTTATATCCGGTGAACCGGATGTCAAATCAACTTAATACAATTTTACCATTGAGCTTTGAAAGTTGACAGTTGAATGCACAAAAACGTTTTTTGATATCGCCTATGGTTACCCCGTAATCGTCATGTTAAGGGGTGGTTGTCCTCAAATAAAAACTACCTAAGTTGTTACACCCACCATTTTGTCATTTCGTGATAAAAATTGACAAAAGTACCCTTAAATTGACCGTTGAACATAAATCTATTGTCGTAAAAAATTAAAAAAAAAAATTTGACCAATCAGACAGTAGCAGGACCAAAAAGTTTGAAAAAAAAAATAAAAATAACTTGAAAAGTTGTTATTCCCACCATTTAGTCATTTCATGATGAAAAGTGACTTTAATACGCTCAAATTGATTGTTGGACAAAAATCTTGTGCGAAAAAAATAATGAAAAAAAATAATGACCAATCAGACAGTCGCAGGACGAAAATGCCCAGAAACCTTTTTTTAACTTATTTCTCTAAATTAATTTCACATTTATTGCTAAAACCGCCCAAAATAGCGTTAAATAAACTGCAAGACTTTAAAAAACCGGGAAATAGGTAGAACAAAAATTCAATTAATCAGAAATAAAAAATTGTTTATGATTCACAGACAATCGGGTATTAACTCACTATTTTAGCTGATTTCAAAGGTTAAGAAATCATAAACTCTGCCAAAAAGTTGTGCCAAAAACGAGTGCCAAAAAATAATTCTTCCCAAGTTACATGTCGAAATTAGCTGAAATTATGACATAAGTTGTAAAAATAGTAGGCCAAACATAAACTCGGCCAGTTCTTTAAATTTTGCTTGATTACCTCCATAATATTTTAACTTTGCTATTTTAGGAAATTTTGATTAGTTTGGGAGTCAAATTTGGAAACACCGTAAAAATTAGCGATAATTGTGCAAGTGAAAATAAAAGCAAGCACATTATCGGTAATTTGAATAGGGAATCCGAACGAAATCTCATATTCAAATCTCCGTATCATGGAAAAAGTGCTATTGATGGCATGCACAACTTCCCAAGACAAGTTGCTGAAAAAAAAACATTCTCGAAATCGCGCGCTCAATATCCCGAGTCTGATAGAATCTTGTTACAAACGAGAATTGGAGCTGAGGAACGCAATTTTTGCAACAACAAGCGAGAAAAAAAGAACTGGCAATTATAAACGATTTTTTTATCAATTACCGAAAACGGAGACAGACTGGAAACCGTTTATTATTCTAGATTATCAAGGTGAATTTAGGTTTTCGAGCTTTCCAATTTTTATCAATCCAAAAAATTATCAGCTGAATTCGGGAAAAATGATATGATCCAAAATTAAAATTTTTTTTTGAGTTATCCTGGTTCTTTGTAGCATTTTTATGCTATAATTTAGGCGAAAAAGGGATTGACCAACACTTCTTAATTTTTTTTTATAAAGGTTATTGTTGAGCACGTTAATTTACTTATTTTTTAGGTACCATCGCAATGGACTTGAAGCAAGCTCGAATGATCAAATTCGATAAAAAGTCCCAAGAATGCAAACTGGTGCCGCTCATTTGCACATGCAAATTTTGCTTGTTAGGCAATTTTGAAGACTGCGAATTCGCCTTGTTCAAAAACCTTATACTGAAGAAAAAACTCCGGGAAAATTCGGTGCAAATCAGTCAACCTTAACCGGAAGCTGCAGAAAATGATCATTTTTTTGATTATCCAGTAGAATATGATTATGAAAATTTGATGAATCAAACGCTTGGCAGTCAGCTTTCAAACTCACACAAAACTTTGTCCGAAGATGGCTATTTTAATGAATATCCTGTAGGATATGACTATGAATATTTAATTAATCAATCGCCACGCAGTCAGCCCTCCGATTCCAATGATACTTTGTCGGAACTTTCATCTTCTGAATTTATAATTCCATTGCCAAATTTTGGAGATGAAGCTGGTTCTGAAGATGATATCGAACATTATCACCTGGATTTCGATCTCACGGCTCGTGAAGCAGTTAATTTTCTGAAAACAAAATGGAGAACAGACCAAGACACGATTGCTTTCAACAAAAACGAAAACTATTAAACTGACACAGTTAACGATTTTTACCAGATGATGCACAAAAAATGCAAAAAAACAAATAGAGAATCTTAAATTCGATTTGTAGAACTATATAAGTTTAGAAATTATACAAAGTTGGGTTTATAAAAGTTCGATCTCACAAAAATTGATATTTAGTTTTTTTTAAGTATTTTTGGAGTTGATATTTTTTGAGTATTTTAGTGTTTAAAACTTGTATTTTAAACTGCTGACGATGAACTAATTGCAACTAACTGCAACCTTAGTTGTTTTTCAAACTTTTTTTATTGTTACATTTTATATGAACATTTTTGAAACCCTACTCTTAGCATAGAATACATAATAACAAATCAGTCAAGTTTGCCACAAGTAAACTAATTGAAGATTTTCGGGTCATACCAAGCAAACTTGTCATTTCGATATTTGGTGCCTTAGAAATGTATGCTCGGAAACCAATCCATGTTCCAGATATACCCGGCATGGTTGGACATTTTATTGGGGTTGCTCTACATATCCCAGAAACCAAAATAGAAATTTTTGATTCCGTTATTGGAACAGGCTTTATCTACTTGCTTGAACTTAAACGGGTAATGACGGAAATTTTACCGGAAATCCGACTGAGAGAAAATGGGTAACAAGGACATTTCAATTAATTTGATTCATCCGAAACAACAAACAGAAAATGAATGTGGTCCGCTGACCAACATGTACGGCGAAATGTTTTATTCGAAGAAAGAAAAATATATTGAAAATTTAGAGTACAATGATGTGACTCAAACTACGTGCTCATCATAAAAATGGTATGATGGAAAAAGTCTTCATCCCAAGACTTGATATTTCAATCCGACCACCATTATTCCAATTAACTCCCCAAAATCCAAGAAAAGAAGAATTCATGACGAATATACTCGTTTAAAAATTGAAAAATGTGACTAAACCAATAAATAAATACAAATTTCTTTCTCATTTCACAAATTGGTTGTCTCGATTTATTTTTGATTGGAATTTATTTGAATAAAGGTTGGTAATGTGTGACTTCTGATGAATTAAATTTTTGTTTCATCTATTTTCCGGTTTATTGAAGTCTTGCAGTTTATTTGACGCTATTTTGGGCGGTTTTACCAATAAATGTGAAATTAATTTAGAAAAATAAGTTAAAAAAAGGTTTCTGGGCTTTTTCGTCCTGCGACTGTCTGATTGGTCATAATTTTTTTTCATTATTTTTTTCGCACAATATTTTTGTCCAACAATCAATTTGAGCGTATTGAAGTCACTTTTCATCATGAAATGACTAAATGGTTGGAATAACAACTTTTCAAGTTATTTTTATTTTTTTCAAACTTTTTGGTCCTGCAACTGTCTGATTGATCAATTTTTTTTGATTTTTCTTGGCAGTAGATTTATGTCCAACAGTCAATTTGAGGGTAGTGTTGTCGATTTTAATCACGAAATGACAAAATGGTGGGTGTAACAACATTAAAAGTTGTTTTTAACGCCTTTTTGATCCTGTGACTGTCTGGTTATTCAAAAAAAAATATTTTTATTTTTTAAGCACAATAGATTTATGTCCAACGGTCAATTTGAGGGTACCTTGGTTTATTTTCATTATGAAATGACGAAATGGTGGGTGTAACAACTTTTATGAGAGTAAAAACTGCGAAATATGAAAAAAACTCAAATTGGCGTTTTGAAAGTCAAAATTAGCTAAAAGTGACTAATTTTTTTGGAAACGTTTCCAAAATATTTTGCGCTAAAAGTTTAGTCCTTAGGACTTATATTTTAAAAGTTGGCATATAAGGACAACACTAATTATTGGCCTATAACGAGGCTTCTGATTGGTTTGAAGACATTCATTAGAAAGCTGAGCGCCAGGTGAGTATTTTGGCATGATAAACACCCACATCGTCGTCAAAATGATTTTTTAATTGCAATTAAAAGATTTTCAATGACCTTTCTTAACTTACAGGTCCTGGAGATATTCGGTATCGTTGAATCCCGTTTAGACTTTTTTTTCCCAATCTATATGAACCTCAGCTATAAGATGAGCTTATTTTTAGCTCTGTGCTATGTCACACAAAAACAACAGGTGTAACAGCCTAAAACAACCTTTTCTTAAAAAACTCTGTCCCAGCCACGGCGGTCATTTTGATACCAAAAATTCCAAAATCGAAGCCATCATTTTTTTCGACGTTATTGAATTTGGAATCAACCAATTAACTTGATCTGGCGATAAAGGAGTAATGAATTATATTCAAATTACGTATTACCAAAGCTTTCAGATGACGAGAAAGATAATTAATACATTTGATTTGGAATTTTAACGACAGACAGAATTAAAAATGTCTCGTGTTTCAGCTTGTGTTTCCTTGTAAATAACCTGATAACTTTCGAAATAAAAAAATAATGAATTGTCTAGGATTTTTAATTTTAACCTAAATCCCTCAAATTATGGCAATTAGTATAAAATCGTTAAAAACATCATTGTCAGGCAAAATAACAGCTATTTTTCTCAAATTTGAATTTTTGCTTAACTGTCAGCCGCAATTTAGTGCCTGATGGACTTTAAGGGAGTTGACGACTCTGATTTGACATTTTCTCGGTGAAATATACTGAAAACTAAAAGCTCATGAGAAAAAACGAAAATGCTAATATGTAGATCTATCCTTAATCTTTCGAAAAAATGCATCACAAATTATTTTCGACTATCAAACCAATAGGTACAGTATCGTAACAAGGTGACCTTTTTCAAACTGCAAAATCTATCTCCTCCCAGACGGTTTATCAAATTGAGTTTAAATTTTCACAGAACACGTAACGCTAGTATGTCAATCTTTTAACCATTACACACGAATCGTACAATATTGTACAAAAGTGCATTTTTTGAACCCACGAATTCGATGTAGAATTTAACCGCTTAATATTTTTTTATGAGATTCACTATGATAATACAAATTGTCTGAAATTTTCAAATATCGACTTTAAAACTAAATTGCATCGCTCCTTTTCGACTGAGAGCGGACGAAAGACAAAACAAATATAATTTGAGCTTTCCTCTTAAAGTTGAGTTCCGCTTCTATAACAAATAGCTGTAGAAGTTTAGTATGAAAATATTTCGATCGAAAACATCAAAACAATATAAAATTGTACGAGGATTAAGACTATGTTAATTAAAATGTCATGGCATAATCTTCTGTCAATGAGAGCGTTCGAAAAATGAAGACATTTTTTGAACACCTCCGTCTCACTAACCGTGACGATTGACATAAAACGAATTATTATAATGTTTTTAAAACCCACTCACTGATGCAGAATTTTTCAAGAAACAAAACTGTCTTTTTTAAAAATTAAATCAGACTCATGAATCATACTGTATGATTAGTAAAACTCGGATATAACAATAAATTAATCTCACTTACTTATAAATATTTCTTTATTATAGATTTATCTCTCTTGAAGTTAATCAATCACAGCTTTACCTCTAATTTAGTATTTTTTTGATATTTTTTTATTTCGATCTGTTTTTGAATGAACACAGACATCCGCTCGGTCCTGATATTCGGTCTCTGCGTCATACAAACGGTTTACCCAGATTCACCCAGCCGACAAATTGTCTCTTCCGATTGCTCTCTATCACCTGTCAAATCATCCCTATATAATCTAATTTTTTGATAATTATGATATTAAAAAATGGACGAGGAAGATGATAATTTTTGTGCGCCTTTTTGTGCTCTTTAGCGCCTCAATACAGTTGTATGTTTTGAAATATAGATAATCAAAAATGTCCTTTCATAGATTAAATCTAAAACAATTGATTTCAATCTATTTGAGCGAAACAAAACTTAGAGAAAAAATGAGAAATTACCGCGAAGGTTGTTTCTGTTAGTAACAAAGTTTTTGGAATATCACCTTTGCTAAGTTTGGCGGGAAATGTCCTTGAAAGAGGCCCAAATCAGCGAAACCCACTCCTTAAGGTAGTTGTTTCTGCTCCGGACGTAAAGTATTGAATAGCGGCCTATACAAAGGTATTTTGTTGAGTCCAATGTTCTTTTCGCTGATTGACCGATTGATTGAACCAATCACGTTCACTTCAGGCTTAAAACTCTATATGGTATTATTGCCCGGGTCACTTTAAAAACTTATTCCCTATTCTTTTAACAGGCAAATAAGTTTTTAAAGTGACCCCGGGCATAATAATGGATATGTTTTCCTCGATGAAATAAGAAAGTAATTTTTAAACATTTGAACAACTTTTTTCATCATTAGCGAGACAATTTTCCGAATTTTCACACAAAAGACTTAATTGGGTAGGTTCCTCGATGAAAAACCATAGATACTTGGCATTTAATAATCAGGCACTTTAGTGCCTGACGGGCGGCTGGGTCATATTTAACTGCGGCCGTACCCGAGTAATAAACTGAATAATTAATATTATAAACTATCACGAAATAATATCAATTCCAAATTAAATTTTTATTATTCTTATTGTGGAAAAAGAGAATCGTCAAATCTTAAAATCTTTGGTCAACTGGATGTGTGATATTACTTATTATTTTAGCATCCGGTTGACCGTGTTAAAAACGGTTACGCAGGTAGCATGTTAATATACAGATCACGCAATAGGATAGTGATTTCTGCTTGATAAAAATGACGTGTTAATTTTTTTGTCATAGTTAGTGCCTAAAGTTGTCATAGAGGGCGCACTTAAGATTATTTTTATTTTCGTAATTTTTAATTTCTTCCGACTTTTCTTCTTGAATTTCGTATGAGTCGGTGTCTAGTGTACCCATTTGGGTACGATAAGCACGCCCGTGCTTTCCGTACCCAAATTGGTCTGCATTTTTTTTATTCAGACCAATTTGGGTACGGGAAAGCACGCCCCCAATTGGTCTGATAAAAAATATGTTGTGAAAAACCGCATCGTCATGGTTATTGCGTCATTAGGGTGGTTTAGGAATTTCACGACTGCACTGAAGCACAGTAATAGGCATAACTTATGCCGCATAAGTAGAGTTAGTTCCAGGAGACTCATCTGCAAAACTAACACCCTTAGCCCGGATTCTATGAGTTTATGGGGTCAAACTTTCTCAAGAAGAATGATTCCGACCATGAAAAAATTTGGAGCCTCCAAGTGGTCACAATTAGTGCATGAAAAAACAAGCTTTCGCAGATAAGTCTCCCGGTACTGACCCTACTTATGGCCAGAAGTTATGCCTATGACTGGCTCAAGTGCAGTCGGTGGAATTCCTCAACCACCGCTAATTACACATAATCATGACGTTGCGTTTTTCACAACATATTTTTTCATTCATACAATTTAAAAATACTAATAAAAAAACCTTAACAAGTATAGGGAGGACAAAAAAAGTCGATTGGCCAATTTGGGTACGGAAGCACGCTCCCTTTCGTATATCTGGCTGTTCTCCAAATATGAAGTAATATCACCAGCTGAATTGTGTTTAAAATAAGTTGATGTGTGAATGCGTTGCCTTGGTAGAAATTTTCTCGCATAGATATATTAAGAATATATTATAAGAATATATTATAAAGAATATATTATAAGAATATATTATAAGAATATTTTGAAGATGACAAAAATTGATGTGAATAAAAACTGATAAAAAGTGATCAATTTTACGGTGAGTTATGAATCCAGTTAAACTATTTTGTTCTCGAGTTCGAATACCGGTGTTACATATGATTAATCTGTATATACGCTTTCGGTATAACTTATTAATAAAAAGTTTAAATTTTTTTATTTTGCGATGGATTTTTCGTAGTTCTGATTTGACATAATATAAGGTGGAATTACTTCTAATTTTTATTAGCTACAGATGGTTCTTATTTGTTATTTCAATGTTTTGCTGATTTTGATTTATCTGGTGCTGGAGGAAGATGAAATTGATCTTTCACTGACTTGGCTCGAGACACAACCGTAGTATCAGATTCGGTTAATTTTTTGTGATATTTTCAGTTGATTTTGCAAGGGCTGGCTGCCATGGCACCGCCAAAACTGAATATATGTCTCTTGTCTGAAGGAACACAGGGAAAAGCTGCCAAAAGCTTGAAATTCAACTTTAACGTGTAAAAGTGGAATTTTGTGAGCATCAAATGCGCGATACAGCATCGCCGATACTTGGTTTTACCTGAAGATAATCACGACATCGTTTAAGATTTTTGACAAACAAGCTGTATCGTTTTCAAAATTAATTAACTGGGGCAGAAATTCGTAAAGAGATTGAGTGATAAATTATAAGGTTATTCGATACCGGACAGAAATTGCATCCTAACTTGCCATACAAAAAAAAATTCCAATTTAAAATCGCTTGCAATCTTTATACATTTTACTCGCACAACTGCATTGAAATTGAAAATCTTTTTGCAAAAATGGAAGTTTGTTGATGTAAATACAGAATTTTTTGTACAATATAAGTTAAAAACACGAAAAAGGATCTTGTCTGAAAAATGCTGATATCCTTGTTTGCCCTCAATTGGGTTTACAGTAATTTTTTAATAAAAATAAATTTCAGAATAGTTTAATTCGAAATAGGACTTTTCATGGTCGATTGTCAATTAAAAAGGCATATTTTGATTAAAAAATAATTGAATGTATTTTTTTCTTTGAATTTCGGTCTTGTTCCAACAACCCTATCGGAAAGGTTGAAATCCAGCAAGACAAAGACCAGTTTGCGCAGGTTAAAAGTGGGATATTAATTATGATTTGTCTCTCGTAGAACAGAGTGAGTTTTTATGTTTGTTAGCTTTAAGACGACCAAGTTGAGAAAGAAGAAAAGTTATTTTGAATGACTCAGGCAGGGTAGAGATAAAAAGTTCAAATCAAGGAAACGGATACCAGTTGCAATTGAAAAACCGACAAATAATTTTCATTAATTTCGAAAAAATGCAGTCGCTTGCAATCTTAAAAGCGAACTTGAAAACTCATCGCCAGAAAACTGATTGCAAAAAATCGGAATAAAATTCTAAATTTACTTTCTCATGATTATCTTGGCGACGATATTAGAGAAAAAGTGCTCGAAAAGAGAAAAAACTTTCAATTTACATTTTTTTTAGTAGTTATAAGCTGAAATTCCCAAAATACATTCTGAGGGAAAAATAAATATGAAATTTTGTTCTGACTAGATAGCAGAGATTTATTTTCTAATAAATCTTCTGAGCATGTCAATGACTCTGTTGAATATCTGTTTGAATATCTGGTTACTGAGTAAAGTCATCACTAAAGCTGAAATACAGTATGAAGGTTTCTGTAAATTTCACGATATTAATTATTTGAATTTAAGCCAAGGTTATGAACTGTTATGAGTCTCAAAAACGAAATTATACCACAGTCTCCTTAATTACTGTGCTTAGGTCGCTTTTAAGCCGGCACATTGAAAAAGTATTTAGACAAGAGTCGGCACCGGGAACCGATCATGAACACTTTTTCAAATCCGAACAGAACATGAACAGATCACATTTTTTCCGAACAAGGTGAAACTGAACCGACCAATCATGAAAATGAAAACCTGCTGCGGTGCCGAGTTACACTGTTGACCCCTGATACAGGCGTTTTTCGAACCGCCTTAATAAATGGTGCAATTGCCGTGCAATAAATATAAAAGACGCACATATCGAGTTAACGGTAATTTATTCTAAAAGTGCACATAATTATCGCGAACAGAAAAAGGGTAGCTTGATGTGAATTATAGCGGGGCCTGAGATCAGTAGCCAACCTCTTAAGGGGGTTCTATAGGCAAAATGGACTTTTGAATTGCTTATTTCTCTCGGCATAGACATAGGAAGTGAATAAAACATTCTGATAAGTTAGTTCGTAATCTCTGTTAAATTATATTTTTAAGATAGCATGTTGAACCAACCGGTAAATGAGGTTAACCAGGAGAAAAAAATTCTTGAAAAAGTCGTATTTTTTTTTCGTCCTAATTAGGAAATGTTTCAAAATTTGCATCATCTGCGAAATTCAAAGGCGAAAAACATTGTTCTCTTTTTTTTTTAATTTTTTCACTAAAAAGGTACCAAAGCGGCGAAAAGGACTGTTTTTTGCTATTTTGGCTACGGAAAGTTGTATTTTTTTTTCATGCTACATGGCAACTACTTTTCCGTCCACTTTAGTTTTTTGTAATAATTGTCAACAAAATTGTTGTGTCTGATTTAACGATTTCATTTTTAACTCCCAGGAGTACGATTTGAAATTTATTTTTTGACATCAATGTCATCGTATGACATTTTCAAGTGTACCAACGATTCGTAAGTTGAATGTTTCTGGAAAGGTATTATAAACTATGGCGAATATTTAACCGTTCGAGCGCGAAAGCAGAAAACATTTTTTATTTTCGACACTTGCCATTTTTCCGATTTTTTCAAATTTTTTGCCATTTTTTCCGATTTTTTTAAGTTTTTATGACTAAAAATCCACGTTGAGTTCAAAAATCGTAAATCAGACTTCTAGCTCGTTTTAGTTAGAAAGATACGACATACCTATAGAACCTATATACTCAAAATAAGCTTATTTCGAATTTTATAAAAAACAATCCAAAATATTGAATTTTTGAAATTTTTATCTCTTATATATTAAACAGGATACGCGGAGATCAAAAATTGTAAAATCCAGTCAATTAGATTAACATTACAAAAGATATAGGCTGCCTAGAGAACCCCCTTACGGGTACTTGGTCGCTGTTTNTGCGTCATACAAACGGTTTACCCAGATTCACCCAGCCGACAAATTGTCTCTTCCGATTGCTCTCTATCACCTGTCAAATCATCCCTATATAATCTAATTTTTTGATAATTATGATATTAAAAAATGGACGAGGAAGATGATAATTTTTGTGCGCCTTTTTGTGCTCTTTAGCGCCTCAAATACAGTTGTAGTTTTGAAATATAGATAATCAAAAATGTCCTTTCATAGATTAAATCTAAAACAATTATTTCAATCTATTTGAGCGAAACAAAACTTAGAGAAAAATGAGAAATTTACCGCGAAGGTTGGTTCTGTTAGTAACAAATGTTTTTGGAATATCACCTTTGCTAGTTTGGCGGGAAATGTCCTTGAAAGAGGCCCAAATCAGCGAAACCCACTCCCTTAAGGTAGTTGTTTCTGCTCCGGGACGTAAAGTATTGAATAGCGGCCTATACAAAAGGTATTTTGTTGAGTCCAATGTTCTTTTCGCTGATTGACCGATTGATTGAACCAATCACGTTCACTTCAGGCTTAAAACTCTATATGGATTATTATGCCCGGGTCACTTTAAAAACTTATTCCCTATTCTTTTAACAGGCAAATAAGTTTTTAAAGTGACCCGGGCATAATAATGGATATGTTTTCCTCGATGAAATAAGAAAGTAATTTTTAAACATTTGAACAACTTTTTTCAATCATTAGCGAGACAATTTTCCGAATTTTCACACAAAAGACTTAATTGGGTAGGTTCCTCGATGAAAAACCATAGATACTTGGCATTTAATAATCAGGCACTTTAGTGCCTGACGGGCGGCTGGGTCATATTTAACTGCGGCCGTACCCGAGTTAATAAACTGAATAATTATATTATAAACTATCACGAAATAATATCAATTCCAAATTAAATTTTTATTATTCTATTGTGGGAAAAAGAGAATCGTCAAAATCTTAAAATCTTTGGTCAACTGGATGTGTGATATTTACTTTTATTTTAGCATCCGGTTGACCGTGTTAAAAACGGTTACGCAGGTAGCATGTTAATATACAGATCACGCAATAGGATAGTGATTTCTGCTTGATAAAAATGACGTGTTAATTTTTTTGTCATAGTTAGTGCCCTAAAGTTGTCATAGAGGGCGCACTTAAGATTATTTTATTTTCGTAATTTTTAATTTCTTCCGACTTTTCTTCTTGAATTTCGTATGAAGTCGGTGTCTAGTGTACCCATTTGGGTACGATAAGCACGCCCGTGCTTTCCGTACCCAAATTGGTCTGCATTTTTTTTATTCAGACCAATTTGGGTACGGGAAAGCACGCCCCCAATTGGTCTGATAAAAAATATGTTGTGAAAAACCGCATCGTCATGGTTATTGCGTCATTAGGGTGGTTTAGGAATTTCACCGACTGCACTGAAGCACAGTAATAGGCATAACTTATGCCGCATAAGTAGAGTTAGTTCCAGGAGACTCATCTGCAAAACTAACACCCTTAGCCCGGATTCTATGAGTTTATGGGGTCAAACTTTCTCAAGAAGAATGATTCCGACCATGAAAAAATTTGGAGCCTCCAAGTGGTCACAATTAGTGCATGAAAAAACAAGCTTTCGCAGATAAGTCTCCCGGTACTGACCCTACTTATGGGCCAGAAGTTATGCCTATGACTGGCTCAAGTGCAGTCGGTGGAATTCCTCAACCACCGCTAATTACACATAATCATGACGTTGCGTTTTTCACAACATATTTTTTCATTCATACCAATTTAAAAAATACTAATAAAAAAACCTTAACAAGTATAGGGAGGACAAAAAAAGTCGATTGGCCAATTTGGGTACGGAAGCACGCTCCCTTTCGTATATCTGGCTGTTCTCCAAATATGAAGTAATATCACCAGCTGAATTGTGTTTAAAATAAGTTGATGTGTGAATGCGTTGCCTTGGTAGAAATTTTCTCGCATAGATATATTAAAGATATATTATAAGAATATATTATAAAGAATATATTATAAGAATATTTATAAGAATATTTTGAAGATGACAAAAATTGATGTGAATAAAAACTGATAAAAAGTGATCAATTTTACGGTGGAGTTATGAATCCAGTTAAACTATTTTGTTCTCTTGTTCGAATACCGGTGTTACATATGATTAATCTGTATATACGCTTTTCGGTATAACTTATTAATAAAAAAGTTTAAATTTTTTTTATTTTGCGATGGATTTTCGTAGTTCTGATTTGACATAATATAAGGTGGAATTTACTTCTAATTTTTATTAGCTACAGATGGTTCTTATTTGTTATTTCAATGTTTTGCTGATTTTGATTTATCTGGTGCTGGAGAAGATGAAATTGATCTTTCACTGACTTGGCTCGAGACACAACCGTAGTATCAGATTCGGTTAATTTTTTGTGATATTTTCAGTTGATTTTGCAAGGGCTGGCTGCCATGGCACCGCCAAAACTGAATATATGTCTCTTGTCTGAAGGAACACAGGGAAAAGCTGCCAAAAGCTTGAAATTCAACTTTAACGTGTAAAAGTGGAATTTTGTGAGCATCAAATGCGCGATACAGCATCGCCGATACTTGGTTTTACCATGAAGATAATCACGACATCGTTTAAGATTTTTGACAAACAAGCTGTATCGTTTTCAAAATTAATTAACTGGGGCAGAAATTCGTAAAGAGATTGAGTGATAAATTATAAGGTTATTCGATACCGGACAGAAAATTGCATCCTAACTTGCCATACAACAAAAAATTCCAATTTAAAATCGCTTGCAATCTTTATACATTTTACACGCACAACTGCATTGAAATTGAAAATCTTTATTGCAAAATGGAAGTTTGTTGATGTAAATACAAGAATTTTTTGTACAATATAAGTTAAAAACACGAAAAAGGATCTTGTCTGAAAAATGCTGATATCCTTGTTTGCCCTCAATTAGGTTTACAGTAATTTTTTAATAAAAAATAAATTTCAGAATAGTTTAATTCGAAATAGGACTTTTCATGGTCGATTGTCAATTAAAAAGGCAAATTTTGATTGAAAAATAATTGAATGTATTTTTTCTTTTGAATTTCGGTCTTGTTCCAACAACCCTATCGGAAAGGTTGAAATCCAGCAAGACAAAGACCAGTTTGCGCAGGTTAAAAGTGGGATATTTAATTATGATTTGTCTCTCGTAGAACAGAGTGAGTTTTTATGTTTGTTAGCTTTAAGACGACCAAGTTGAGAAAGAAGAAAAGTTATTTTGAATGACTCAGGCAGGGTAGAGATAAAAAGTTCAAATCAAGGAAACGGATACCAGTTGCAATTGAAAAACCGACAAATAATTTTCATTAATTTCGAAAAAAAATGCAGTCGCTTGCAATCTTAAAAGCGAACTTGAAAACTCATCGCCAGAAAACTGATTGCAAAAAATCAGGAATAAAATTCTAAATTTACTTTCTCATGATTATCTTGCGACGATATTAGAGAAAAAGTGCTCGAAAAGAGAAAAAAAACTTTCAATTTACATTTTTTTTAGTAGTTATAAGCTGAAATTCCCAAAATACATTCTGAGGGAGAAATAAATATGAAAATTTTGTTCTGACTAGATAGCAGAGATTTATTTTCTAATAAATCTTCTGAGCATGTCAATGACTCTGTTGAATATCTGTTTGAATATCTGGTTACTGAGTAAGTCATCACTAAAGCTGAAATACAGTATGAAGGTTTCTGTAAATTTCACGATATTAATTATTTGAATTTAAGCCAAGGTTATGAACTGTGATGAGTCTCAAAAACGAAATTATACCACAGTCTCCTTAATTACTGTGCTTAGGTCGCTTTTAAGCCGGCACATTGAAAAAGTATTTAGACCAAGAGTCGGCACCGGAACCGATCATGAACACTTTTTTCAAATCCGAACAGAACATGAACAGATCACATTTTTTCCGAACAAGTGAAACTGAACCGAACCAATCATGAAAATGAAAACCTGCTGCGGTGCCGAGTTACACTGTTGACCCCTGATACAGGCGTTTTTCGAACCGCCTTAATAAATGGTGCAATTGCCGTGCAATAAATATAAAAGACGCACATATCGAGTTAACGGTAATTTATTCTAAAAGTGCACATAATTATCGCGAACAGAAAAAGGGTAGCTTGATGTGAATTATTAGCGGGGCCTGAGATCAGTAGCCAACCTCTAGGGGGTTCTATAGGCAAAATGGACTTTTGAATTGCTTATTTCTCTCGGCATAGACATAGGAAGTGAATAAAACATCTGATAAGTTAGTTCGTAACTGTTAAAGTTAATATTTTTAAGATAGCATGTTGAACCAACCGGTAAATGAGGTTAACCAGGAGAAAAAAAATTCTTGAAAAAGTCGTATTTTTTTTTCGTCCTAATTAGGAAATGTTTCAAAATTTGACATCATCTGCGAAATTCAAAGGCGAAAAACATTGTTCTCTTTTTTTTTTAATTTTTTCACTAAAAAGGTACCAAAGCTGGCGAAAAGGACTGTTTTTTGCTATTTTGGCTACGGAAAGTTGTATTTTTTTTTCATGCTACATGGCAAACTACTTTTCCGTCCACTTTAGTTTTTTGTAATAATTGTCAACAAAATTGTTGTGTCTGATTTAACGATTTCATTTTTTAACTCCCAGGAGTACGATTTGAAAATTTATTTTTTGACATCAATGTCATCGTATGACATTTTCAAGTGTACCAAACGATTCGTAAGTTGAATGTTTCTGGAAACGGTATTATAAACTATGGCGAAATATTTAACCGTTCGAGCGCGAAAGCAGAAAACATTTTTTATTTTCGACACTTGCCATTTTTTCCGATTTTTCAAAATTTTTTGCCATTTTTTCCGATTTTTTTAAGTTTTTATGACTAAAAAAATCCACGTTGAGTTCAAAAATCGTAAAATCAGACTTCTAGCTCGTTTAGTTAGAAAGATACGACATACCTATAGAACCTATATACTCAAAATAAGCTTATTTCGAATTTTATAAAAAACAATCCAAAATATTGAATTTTTGAAATTTTTATCTCTTTATATAATTAAACAGGATACGCGGAGATCAAAAATTGTAAAATCCAGTCAATTAGATTAACATTACAAAAGATATAGGCTGCCTAGAGAACCCCCTTACGGGGTACTGGTCGCTGGTTTTATGAGTTCTTTAAGTCTTTGAAAATGCTCCAAATTGATTTGAGGTGATAAAAAAGTGAACTACCGACGAAATTATCAAAATTTTTTTTTCGAATTTTCCGTGTTTTTTCGGTTTATTTCTAAGTATTTTTTTTCTCAATGAAGTACAAAAATGACATTTTCGTTAATTTAACCCCTCAAACTTCACAATATCACCTTGACGTTTGCCAACTTTCTGATCAGTGTTTTCGTGGCTTTCTTTTGAGCCTACGTTCGAAAAAATCCAAGCACCTTTTTTTTCGAAAAATTTTTTTCATGTGACCTTTAAAATTTAATAATTTGAGTTTGGGGTAGAAATTTGAAAAAAATGCCGTAGAGGATTTTCTATTTGTTTGAGCTACTTTTTGCAGAAATTTAAGTGAATTTTGACATTTAACCTAGGAAGAGATAGATTTCCGATAAACAAAGTAAAAAAAACGGTGGTTTATCGCATATTCTAGAAAAAATATAGCATTTATCAACAAAAACGCTTTACAGAAGTTTTAAATACTAATTATAAGGTTATGTTAAAATAAAGGTTTATTTCAAAATAAAACCTGAGAGGAGATAGATTTTCAGTTAAGGCTTGGGTCTCCTTGTTTCGCTTATGTGTCTGGGAGTGTATGCATGCTAAAAAGTTTTGGCACATATATCACGCAAGCTAAAGGCTAGTTTTACAAACTTGCTAATCTGAATAGTAGCCTTGAAGCTTTGGTTGGCTAAGTTTTCATCGAGAATAATCAATTCCAGCGACCAGTACCCCGGGGATTGTGGGTTAAGGGGGTTGTTAAGGGGATTGTGGGTGCTTCCAGCAATGTGCTGGGGAGAAATAAACCCTTTTTTAAACTCAAATATTTTTTGTGAGAATTAAGTGGACATCTATGTTTTCAATTGCACTTTGTATTTCGTAACCTTGAAATGTATAAAATTGATAAATTATTAGAAATTATTTAAAAACCAATCGTTTAATGCATAAAACCTAATTGCTGCTTTTTCTCTCCATTGTAGTATACCGTCATATCCACCCATCCGAAAATTACATTATGCCTATATTATTTGTCAAAAACAAATTCTCTACAATATAGACTAATAAAATTTTAATAATTTTTGTCAGATTTCTCGCAATCACTATGTTATGCTGATTAATGCGCGCCATATTACATTGATTAGGCTAAAAATTGAAATATAAAAGAGGGCAAAAATTGTAACAATTTTATTATGAAATACTTTCATTTAGTGTAATTTTAAGCTGTGATTATTATTTTTTTAATTTGAGACTATCCTATGTGTGGAATGTAAATAAATATAATTATTTTGCAAGCAAATCCGATGTTCTAGAAGCATTATTCGACGTAAAAACTTTTTTTGCTTGCATCAATTCTCATGTCTGAATGTCAGCATACAAGAAAAAACAATACCCGAATTTGAGAACCGTGGTTGAAAATAACTACTGCACCAACAATCCCTTTTAGGGGCTTTATCTGTCTGATTAAATAAAGGCCTAAGAAGCATTAACAATGCTATAAATTGATACGGGGTGATAATTAATTGTACTGAGAACCTAATCATCAAAAAAAAATTTTCGCCTTTTTTCGTTTTTTCTAGTATTTTTTAGAAGATGAAGTTAAAAAATAACGTTTGCTCGAATTTGACCACTAAAACTTCAAAATATCGCCTTGACGTAACCCAACTTTCTCATCAGTGTTTCACTGACTTTCTTTTGAGCTCACTTTCGAAAAAATCGAAGCACTTTTTTTATGGAAATTTTTTCGAAAATGACCAAAAAAATCATATTTTGAGTTTTAGCTGGAAATTTCAAAAATGCCCGTGAGAATCTCTTACAATTGTTCTTAGAAATACTTGATAAAAATGTGAGCATTTTTGCAAAATATATCTTTCAGGAGTAGATAGACTTTTGAAAGTCGAAATTGTGAAAAATCGTCGGTTATTTGGCGTCTAGAATTGGTTCGTGTCGCCGGATCGAAAAAAAACCCGTGAAAAAGGTTGACATACTACGTTACGTGATCTGTGAAAATTGTGAGCGCAATTATAATACCTGCTGGGAGTAGAATGTTTTTGCAGTTTGAAAAATTCAACTTGTTACGATATGTACCTATTGTGCAATGTCAAAATAATTTGTGGATGTACTTTTTGCAAGATAAGATAGATCTACAAATAAGCATTCCTCGGTTTTTCTTTAAGCTTTAAATTTTCAGAAATATACACCGTAATATGTCAGATCTGCCAGATATACCCCCTTAAGATGGTGTCGCCAAATTGAGCCCTTCCAGGTCCTTTCTCGCGCAAACAGCAAAGTTGATATCCCAAAAACATTTGTAACTAACAGAACCAACCTTCGGGTAATTTTAAACTTAACAGTAAATCTGACTACAATCCCTACCGCACGCCGCACCTACGCTTTTAACAAGCCTTACTAAATAAGACACGGCAGTTAGTGCCACTCCTCATCATTTATCATTTCATTTTATTATTTTTTGTGTAGGCCCGGAGAAGCCTCACGAATAATTGCAAAAGCGCTTTTGTTAAAAATTTTGCTTCAGGGACAAAAACGTCAAGAAAACACAAAAATTAAAATTTTGAAATGTCAGTTTGGGATGGACTGCAGGCAAAAGCTAATCTGCCCTCACCCGAGTTTGAGAGATACAGTTTCGAGCTTATACTGCAATAGCAAAGCGACAGGATTTGTTTAAACAAGCATTAGAGGCGTTTTTTGAAATTGCTTTGCGTCTCTGTGGGGCCATCGCAAATTTTCATTTTTAAGCCAAATTGTTTCGAATGGTCATTTGGCAGGCTCAGGCAAAAGCTCTTCCTCTACCAGTTTAGAAGATACAGTTTCGGCTCATACTGCATCTGAAAGCACAAGCCTTGTTTGCACATCCCATTAAAGAAGTTTTTTTTGAAAATTTGATTTGGCCGGTCTTGAAGGCCACGTCACTTTTCATTTTGAGAGCCTAATTTTGACAAAAGTAAGAAACTCCAGAAAAAATGCTTCAAAATAATTTTTTCCGTAAATAAAACACTTTTAAGGGATTTTGGTGCTATTTTTAACTTGGTAGCGTGCAAAAGAAAACAAAGTTAGCGCACTTACCAATTCAAAATCATAAATAAGTCAATAATTTTTTGTTTTCGTGTTTTTGGCTTCCTTTTTTGACCGCTGAGAAGCAAAATTTTTAAAACAAAAGCGCTTCTGCATTATCGTTTGGCTTCTCCGGAGCCTGACCACAAAAAAAATAATAAAAAAAGATGAAAAATTGAAGGAGTAGGCACTAAATGCGTGTCTTTTTAGGAGGATTCTTTTAAAAAGCGTAGTGTCGGCGAAGTTGGGGAATGGTATCAGATTACTTGTTAAGTTTAAAATTCCCGCGAAGGTTGTTCTGTTAGTTCAAAGTTTGGATATCAACTGCAGTTTGCGAG
>SCLH01000052.1:96440-129141 GCA_004367855.1 Oikopleura vanhoeffeni | reverse complement strand
GTGGCTACGCATTCTAACCAAAAAGTGATAAAGGGATATCACCTATTTGGAAAAATACTAATTTAAATTTTCTTCGCTTTAATTTTATACAGTGGTTGAGGGAAATCGGAAAAAATGGCAACAGGAAACAGTGGGGCCAATGGGCAACACTTTTGCGCTTATATGAATTTTTATAGGTCTGAACGCTATGAGCAAATTTAAAAAGTAAACGTTAATTTTTTGCACATTTTAACCAATGTTTTTTGAAAATCAAAATCTCAACAAATCTGAGTCTTACAATAAACACGAAGAAATTCACTACAACATGCGCCTATAAAATCATTTCTCATTTATGAATATTTTTAAATTATTAGGAAAAAAAACCTCACTTTGAGGGCAATGGGGAACTGTAAGGGCAACGGGCAGCAATCACCAACAACCACTGTATCTCATTTATAATAAATAGAATTGTCTGCTAATTTGAAATTGATGAGGTTTATTTTAAATTAATTTGCGAAACTTAGAGATCACAAAACCGGGAAGTCATCTGAATATTGTTAACATACTTTAAATTCTCTCCAAATATACTAAAATGTTTCTAAGCTGACCTCAATAAGAAAACATTTCCGGTAGAGACGTGGCTAGTTCAGAAATAAAAATATAATCGTTAACCTCGAATTTGACCCAAGATTAGAAAAAATGCCTAAACCAGCAAATATACACTAGATATCCTCTTATGGATACACAATTTAACTGACAAATTTGCTTTCATAAAAGTTCGTCGATTTAGGAGGACTCCCTTAGGGGGTACCCCTAATGAATTGAGGCTCAAGCAAAAAAAATGGTCACAATTTAATTTTCTTGGTTTTTTTTCCCAAAATATGGACACTTTGAAACAAAGTTGTGGTATTTTTATTCTCAATGAGAATTTCCCATACTCCGCGGAGCTCCGTCAGGAAAGTACTTTTTCATCGTTTTGAAAATATATCGTCTTGTAGAATAAATTTCAGAGAACCAATGTGCCAAGTACCAGCCAATTCTGAGATAAAAAAGTCGTTCAGGTCTAAAATTGACATTCAAATTTGGTAAAAAGCTCTAGACATAAATATCACGAAATTAATATTTTAGGAGCTAATGAAAAAAACTACAAAATTTATTTTTTTATAAAAATAAGTTTTTTATTTGTGACGTGCTCTCGCGCTAGGACGGTCAATTATTTGACCATAGTTTATTATACCGTTTCCAGAAGCAGTATATTGAAGATTCGTGTGGTGCTATTTAAAACTTGATACGAGGACCTTTAGCTCAAAAAAATCTTTTTCAAATCGTGAACCTAGGAGTTTAAGGCCTGAAATTTAAAATTTGGATGATGCAAGTTTTTCTCAATTGCTTCGAAAATGTTCAGTTTGAATAAAAACGGTTTAGTAAATACAATGAAAAAATACGACTTATAATGGCAAAAAACGGCACTTTTCGTTATTTTTGAAGCGCTTTAAGTTGAAAATCGGAAAAACGAGATACTGTACGAGTACATGTACCATTTTTTTTCGTTTTTAAAATATACATGTACATGTTCTGTGTAAAAATCTAATTGTTTGGAAATAAGGTAAAAAAATACGACCTTTAAAAAACAATTTCGCTTGTGGTTAACTTAATTTACCGGTGGGTCGAACATGCTATGAAGAAAATTCGAATAAAATTTTCTTCTTGAGATAACTACTATTCTTGAAATTTTTATAAGATTGTATTTATTTCTCATAAATGGTTTCCATAAATGATCATTCCTTGTTTATCAAAAAAGGTTTGGTTCTCTGAAATTTATGCTACAAAGACAACCTACTCAAGCAATTAACATTCCTGAAAAATATCATTTTTTTGATACACCAGACTGTTTTATTTATCTTACTACAGTTTACTCAGAGTACACCAACGTTTTACGCAAAATATTCGTCCTCTATTCCTATCATGTTGAAGGAAAAGCCAAATCAGAGCGAATCAGAGACCGCAATTCTTTCAAGCATTTAGCAGAGTTTGGATTGTACTACTATAATATTAGTATAGTAGTATTTAATTATTTTTGTTATTTACATTCTAGAATTTTTTAAAATTTGCCCTTTGACGATAATAATTTGCCCTTTGACTAAAAAATAATTAGTTGCCGTGAAAGAGTGCACAAATTTTCCCTTGTGTTTTGTTTTCTCTATATTGTTATGAAATAATCATTTCTTTTAAATTCGTTCTTGTCCTAACGCTTGTTTATTTAGAGAACCAATTTATTCATTTTTTGTCTATTTGGAAGAATTTTTTACTCTTTTTACGTTTTAGGCAACATTTTCTTATACTAGAGTATTATACAGAAGTTATTTTTCTTATATTATACAGAGGTTATTTTTTTATGTCCAGGAATATTTGAATTCAACAGTTAAAAAAACTATATTTAAACTCGTTGTATATTGTTGATTCTCAAACTTTTTCCAATTTGTCCAGCAGAACAGGGCCGACAACAAATAATTGAACAAACACTAAAACATTTTCATTTTGTGAATTATTAAAATAGAAATACCTGCATCGTGAATTTTTGTTCCCAACCGTTCTATCAAACTCCCCTCGTATTCGTTCCAAAATAATCATATAAAATAGTCCAAGCCAAGCCGCTTTCGAAAGATGAAGAAAGTTTTATATCATTAATGAAGGTAGTAATGTTCGCAAAAATGTCTTAAAATGTATTCTTAAACAAATAAGGCCTACAAATTAGCCAGTTTGTAGAACTAGCCTTCAGCTTGCGTGCGAAATTTGCCAGAACTTTTTTGTATTCATCCTAGGTAGATACATAAGCGAGAAAAAGAGACATAAACCAATTCGGAAAAACTATCTCCTGCTAGGTTTTATTTCGGAATTCATTTAAATTCCAGCAAACGCTAGCACAGAACAAATAGAAACTTCTAAGATAATTTTTTCATTATAAGTGGAATTCGAACACGCGCTATGGAGATAGTAAACGTTTTTGAGATGGAGTTCCGTTGTGAAAAGGATATGCTGTATTTTCTCTACAATATCGTTTTCCCAACAGAACTCCATCTCAAAAACGTTAACTATCTCAATAGCGCGTGTTCGAATCTCACTAATCTGTCAAATCTTTTTAATAAAGTTCTATAATTATTGAAAAATGTTGTCTTAGTGATTGTCTTGAGTATGATTATAGGCAAGGGTCTTGATAATGAGACCGCTTAATTTTATCGGTGTGTAATCACTCAAGCAATCACTAAGATAATCACTTAGACAACATCAGTCAGATTCTAACACGCGCTATAGAGATAGTAAACGTTTTTGAGATGGAGTTCCGTTTGGAAAAGGATATGCAATGAACCACCGTTTTTTGACATTTGTCGACGCGTCGGAAAATCTATCTCCTTCAAGGTTATATTTCGAAATCCACCCTTATTCCAGCAAACGCTAGCACAGAACAAATAAACACTTCGTACAGAGCGTTTTTATCAAATTTCGATCCCAAACTCAAAATATACATTTTTGAAGGTCACGGGAGAAAATTTCTGATAAAAAAAAGTGCTTCCATGTTTTCGAAAATAGGTTCAAAAGAAAGCCACGGAAACACTGGTCAGAAAGTTGGCCTACGTCTTGATAATATTTTGAAGTTTCAGTGGTTAAATTAACGCAAACATTATTTTTGAACTTCATTTTGAAAGACGCATGTCACTTCTCGCAGCCGCGACAAAAGCCACAAAAAGTAAATAAAGGCGCTGGTGCGCAGCTGATTGACCAAGCATTTTTACCAAGGGATATTTTAATTACATTTTTAGTTATTTTAGAACGTAAGATCGAAAATTAATAATTTTTTTATAAATTTCGAAAATAAATAAAAGTTGAATTAATTTCGAAATTAATTAAAAGTACAATTAATTTTGAAAATAATTAAAAGAACAATTAATCATATCCAAATTTATATAAAATATATGTTTCTTACTTCTGTCACGATAATGTCGCTCACAGGTCCTTAATTACGGAAGGTGAGTAGCTAAAGCATCCTACAAATTTTTTGAAGAAGAGGCGCTACAGCGGGGTGCGGCGTATAGTTAGAAAGTTTGTCGCCAAAAAACCCTAACTATACGCGTAATTCAAACTTTTACCGCGTACTTTCTAACTTACGCGTACTTTTTGGAAAATTGCTCTGATTGGTCAATTTGGACAATCATCTAGAGTTCAAAATGCGTTAAGAATAGGACAGGAGTAAAATTTTGGTGATTTTAAAGTTATTTTTTCGTTACAAATCTTCAGGATGTATAAATTTAATTTTATTGCAAAAACTGAAAATAAGTTTAATTGTTAATATAAACATGAATTCGAAAAAGATTATACCGAAAATCGTTTAAAATGTCAAGGAAACATGAAAATTATGAAAAAAAATATGCTCACAGTAAATCATTCTCAGAAACCAGAAATACTAAATATTTTTATCTGAATAACTATTGGCCCAATTTCAAGCTAGCCGACATTGTGTGCGAGACTTGAAAACATGTTTTTCAACTCCTTAAAATACCGACACTTCATTGGTCAATCTGAACATGTTTTATAAAAGTGTATTTTTCATTGTCGCGCCGACCAGAAAATCTTGGTCTGAAAATCTGGTTTAAATTGCCTATCTTTTGCCTAGGAACGTTTGAAAAAAGCGCTATCTTTTGCCTGTAACTATACGCCGCACGCCAGGAACGAATAAATTTATTTTTCAAATGCGTAGGTTTTTGCGTGGGATCTAACTATACGCCGCACCCCGCTGTATAAGTTATAGCCTAAAACTACTGAGGGTGTTCACCAGTGTCCATAGCGGATTTGGCTATGGTATATAAATATGTCTGAGCCGACAAAACGAGGTTTCGATCTATGTCCGCTTGGAAAACCTAATAGTACTCGGTTACCTAAAATCAAATATGCCCGATAAAGGCTGCTATAACCCCGTCCTTCACAGGCGTGAAATAAGGCCTATATTTCTTCATAAAATGAAAATTGCATTAAAATAACTAACAATAATGTATACTTTTGTGGTCTGTTAGTGGAAGTTAAGTATGGAATGATTAAACAAGTCTCCTACTATGTTTTGTCATCCGTTACTATAAACCATATCCAGAATGTATTCAAAAGAAAAATAATCCATTCTCCAAAAAAATCTATTGCAAAGTCATGTACAAAAAAATTTATAAAAAACTGTACAATATGAATAAGTGTGATGACGAGCAGTAGTGATCCAATAAGTACCACACATGTTGGAATCGCCACATCACACATTTTTTGAGATGGAAGAAGTCTTTTTGAAATCATACTCCAAGCGCAAACTGAGCAACAGCACATATCCATCCAACAGTATATACAATAAAATCCTGAATTTGAAAAATGAATCTTGAAATTAAAAATAAAATTAAGGGGGGATGGTTGTTGCAAAATGAGGTTCCAGAAACAAATGTTCCCAATTTTATGTTATTCAGTGTTTTCGAGACATAAAATAATTATATTTTTTCAATCAAAGATTGTTTTTATTCGACGTTTCGGCTAAACAGCCATTATCAGTGTAAGAGATTTGGATGAAAAGAAATCGAAAGTTGATTTTAGTTAGCGCAAAATTGGGTTTTAATAATTAGCGAAATTACAATTTTCAAATTATAAAGTTGCATTTTTTGCGAAACGAAGTAGTCGAGCCACAGATAGGGTACTTAGTTATAGCTGGATCACATTATAGAATTGTCTGCTATTATACAGATACATAAAAATGTTAGGCATTTGTGTGGAACCTGTATATATTCGGAGACGGTTTTTTAAGTGTTATTAGCAGTCCCTCGAATGTTTTTCGGAAGCTTTGAAAATGTAGATTTTTTACTACGACTGAGAAATGACTTTCTAAAAACTTTTGTTGGGTAGATTTTGGTGCGTTGTTTGGTTCAACATTGTATTAAATTTAAAAATTTTCAATATATTTTGGACAGGTTTTAATATGTAGATGTAAAACACCATCATTATTACGACGATGTTGTAAAATTGGTTCGTGTAAAAGTGGTTAAGTATAGGTGTCTTCACAGTGACATAAATAATCGTAAATAAGATCATTATTAAAATAGTACAATTTTTTTGGTTTGAGCCTAGTGATGTGAGTGAGATTAATTGTGAAGAAAACTGCATTTAATTTATAATAAGGGGTGTACAACGCACCAAAGTCTATCCAACAAAAGTTTTCGAAAGTCATTTCTCAGTCGAAGTAAAAAATCTACATTTTCAAAGCTTCCGAAAACCTTCGAGAGCCTGCTTATAATACTTAAAAAACGTCTCTGAATATACAGGTTCTACATAAATGCCTAACATTTTTAAGTATAGCATGTAACGTTTTTTCTTTCTTTTTTCCAATCTGCATAAATTGCTATCCACTAATGAGAACGATCAATTTTGGCAAAAACCTACGTCTTTTTCAGATTAAACCAATCACAACGGCGGAATTCAGATTTATGCAATTTGAAAAAAAGGGTAAAACGTTACACCCTGTATTTGTATAATTCCAGACAATTCTATAACGTGATCGAGCTATAACTAAGTACCCTGAGGCTCGACTACTTAGTTTCGCAAAAAATGCACCTTTATAATTTAAAAATTGTAATTTCGCTAATTATTGAAATCCGATTTCACGCTAAAAAAATCATCTTTCGATTCGTGTTCATCCAAATCTCTTACACTGATAATGGTTGTTTAACCGAAACGTCGAATAAAACAATCTTTGATTGAAAAATTTATTTTTTTTATGAAAATATTGGCGACTGCGAGTATAGGGCTAATCTTTTTATCTTAATAAATGGTCAGGAAAGCACTTTTTGAGGGTTTCAAAAATATTTTGTATAAAATAAGTTGAAATTTATCAATTATTGGGATATCAAAAAACGATTTATAGAAAACTGAGAGAAAATTTGGACAAAACTCTCTGTACTGATCTGCACGGACTTTTCAGCTGCAGATTCATGTAGGTTTCCAATGACTAACATTTTAATCCAGGGAGAAGATACATTTTGATTGAGACCCCTAAAATAGGGTCAACATACTGTTTTTGGTGATACTGAAGCCAAGTCCAAGAATTTTTCTAAAAATGCTTTGATATGACCTGATCACGTTCTTTTCGGTTAATTTAAGTCATGAATCATTGTTGTACCTTGAAAACTCAGGAAGGTTATACATTATGAAAAAATAATTCCGTCAGTTTTGTCAGCACGTTTCTGATTGGACGAGCCATCCGTCACTTTCGTTTTTCTTAGAATGGAAAATTTTTGTTCACATATGTTCACATTGTTCACATATATCAGAAAGGGGTAATATTAGGTCCAACGATTTGTATTTTTTGACAATTGGCCATTGAAAACCCCGTTTTTCGTCTTAAAATGCGACGACCACCCCCTCAATGGGATTCTATAGGCAGTCCATATCTTTTGAAGTAAAAGTGCTATGGACCTGATTCGATGATGTTTCAACTTAACATGGCTTTTATCGAAAAAAAAATTCGTAAAACAAATCTCGAAATTTTTCAAAAAACTTGAAATTGTTGGAAATAAGAAAATAGCTTATGTTCTGGCGCTAAAATTGTCAATAATTTGACCAAAGTTTATAATACCGTTTGCAAAATAAATATACTTTTGAATCGTTTGGTTTTATTTAAAATGTCATACGATGACATGAAGGTCAAAAATGAATTTTCAAATCGTGATCCTGTGAGTTAAAAAATGAAATTGTAAATTCGAGAACTACAATCAACTCGAGGGGCACCGCTACAAGCATGAACAAAATGTGCGTCTTTGATTAGCCGTGCCTTCAAAATGATACGAAAAGATGACTTATATTTTGCGACAAACGTTGCTGCACCCCAAGTTGATTGTACGATTTTTTCCAAATTTTCTTGAAAACATGTGGTACATGCTAAATAGTGTTGTAGGTGGAATGTTGAAAAAATACCACTTTTCGTAGTCAAAATAGCAAAAAAACTGTTCGTTTTGGGAACTTTTGACATTTTTAAGATCAAAATCGAAAAAAAGAAACGGCTATTTTTTCGCTTTTTCAATTTACATATTATGTGTAAATTTGAAACTTTTCTGAAAAGGGAGTAAGAAAAAAGAAAAAATTTTGCTCCCGGTTAACCTTATTAACCGGTTGGTTTAACCCGCGATTATGAAAATTCACAAAAGTTTTGTTTCAGCGATTATCAATTACAATTCTTTATATTTTTATACTATTGTTATCAACATACAAAGTTATGAGCAGTTTAAAAAGTTCCCCTCATGGTTCCGAGTCAATTAATCGGTTCAAAAAATTTTCGACTTTGAAAAATGGATTGATAAAAATACTCTGCAGACTTTTTTATGAAAATTCAAGATAAAGTTTGCCTAGAAAATTCAAAAATATCAATTAAAAGGTTTTATGATCAATCGTTCAAAAGTTATTTCAGCTCACTCTTTATCGATTTCTTAGCAATTATGATAAAATTCAGGAAGTCAATTTTAGAAAAGTCTTTTGGTTAATTATAAATACCAACAAATTTACTTAATCTTATTTAATTTCTTTCTGAGTAGATAGTCGACATCTCTTTTTTGACAAATAAATAGCTCTGATCTTAAATTCACTGCAATTGCGGCAAATAACAAGATATGTAACCATTCCCTTAATCACCTGACTAATCTAATAGATGTGGGCTGAAGAAGAAGAGAAAGCGCCTCATAAGTGGCTAGAAGGGGTCTAGGAGTGTTAGGATTGGCTCACTCACCTACATCTATTAGATTAATCAAAAGAAAGGGATATCATATATTCTAACAGATTTCTGTGATCTTTCACTAGAAGTTCGGTAATACCGGTAATCAACCGGTCAAAATTTGCCATCTAGACAGCTCAGAGATGACTATGGAAACTACAAATTTAAAAGCAGAAAAAGTATTCAAAAAATACTCACCCGTTTAGTTCTTTAATACATACTTTTAAGCTCAAATACTGATATAAATACCTCTAAAATCGAATAAGCCGACATGTTTGTGATTGTCTTTTATATAAATAAAATTCTGTTCAACAGCATCGCCCTGTTGCTGCATGGTCAAGAAGACCTGGTCTCATTTAGTTCTCAAACAAACAATAACTTGATTTTTTTAAGTTTATACAATCATACTTTCTAGAAACTTTGAGAGGATTGTGGGTGTTTCAGCAATGTGCTGGGGGAAATAAGCCTTTTTTAAAGCTCAAATATCTTTTGTGAGAATTTAGTAAACATGTTATTTTTTAATTTTATATTGAAGTTCGTAACCTTGAAAGGCATAAAAATAATAAATTTCTAGAGAATATTCAAAAAACCAACTAATGTTTGAAAAAACACTTAATATGCCACCTGGCGTATTGGCTTTCTTAAATATCGATTGTTAGACACTTCATTTAGACACACACAATACTTTTGATACATCTGACTCAGTTGATCTGACAGTATTTTTATCAATTTTACTACAATGGGCATCAGGGGTTTTTATTTGCCGGGTAAACCAAACACAATAGCTGCGCCCACGCTCAAAAATGTTGCGAACCCACAATTAACCCAATTAGTATTGTATTTAATTATGTTTATTATTCATATTCTAGATTTTTTAAAAGTTGCTCTTTCTATACAAATCATGGGGAGGTTGCCTTGTGCAGGTTGCTTGTTTGATTTTGCCCTAGTTGATACAGTACCCCACCCCCGCACGAGATTAGCCTAGGCTACTTATGCTCGGCACTTTTTGTACATGCCCTGTACTACACTATTGATGTACATGGCTGAAACTGGATCTGAAGTTTGGAAATTTCAGGCGATCGGGTTGGACTTACCCATTGTGAAGATAGAGCCTCACGCCAACGCAAGCAGTTTGCATTCCGACAGGAACATTATTAGAATTGTATGACGATGAAAATTTGACTTTGACTAAAAAACAAAATAATTATTTGCCCTTCGACGGTCCACAAAAAAAATTTGCCCTATTTTCATTTTTTAAAATCTTTGGCTTTTAACTGGAAACAGTTTTCAAAAATTTGCCCTTGGACTTTTTAGCCCTTTTACCAGCAACCAATTTTTTATTGATTAATATCCGCTTGTCTGATTATCATCTGTTTTCTCATTTAACCCTTGTGAGCACAGAGCCACAATTGTGGCTCAAGCATACCTTTAATCATCTAAAAAAGGCAAAAAACAGAATCGAAGAATTTTTTTTTCCAAACACATAATAAAGAATTTTAATTCGGTTCCTAAAAAATAATTGAAATTTTTTTCGAATGTTTGGTTCCAGTATTACGGGGAGTTGATTTATTAAGATTTTTCACCTATGTTTCACTCCCAGAAAAATTATTTCGGAACTAGACATAAAATAAAAATGAGAGATTAGCCAGTTTTTAGGAAAGTGATTTGTGCATGCATAACAGTTAAAATAAAAATTTATTGGCATCTAGGAGCACTTATTTTATTTTGGAAGTGAAATTTCTAAATTTCGATAACTTCGAGTATCCCATTAAAAAATTAAATAATTATAAAAGTGAAATTAAGCAATCAAAAATTGTCCACAGATGTACTTTATTACCGTATTTTTACTTGAAAATAAAAGAAAAAAAGTGTAATATTGCTTTTAAGGGAACATAAACATATTTTTTATCAAATCATGATTTTCCATCAAATTTTGGACTTATTTATTATACTTATGATTTCTGAGATATAAATCAAAGCGAAAAGTAAGTAATCTGTGACGCGTCAAACGTGACGGCGTCAAATCTGTGAATCATGACGTAGGCCAGATAATAGTGCATCGTTTCCCAGACAAAAATGCAATTGTGAAGACAAACGTGATCGTGTTTACGTGATATGGTAAAATCCTCTTTTCTCATATTTTTAGAACAAAAAATTAAAATTCTGGAATAAATCTCGGAATTATAAAACCTTCTTCTGCAGAAAATGGAAATTCCAACTGTCAAGACTTCTGTAAACAACGTTCAAAGTAAGCCACAATTGTGGCTCTGGTGCCTTGGCGGAATTTTTTTTATGCTCACAAGGGTTAAAGAGCACATTTTCGTCACATTTTTTGCGCTTTAACGAGTTCGGGACATAACATGATAATTTCAAGATTTTCCGAATAAAAAATTATTTTTTTTGAAATCGACTTCTCAAAAAAATTATTTACTTAGAAATTCATGTTTTGGAGAATCATAAATTTTCTCGAATTTTCAAGTCGTAGTTTGATCCTGATAGGCTGAAATTTGAACCAATCAAAATGGATCATTTTGGCTCGATTAAATGTTGTTTTTGCGACCAACTTTATTTTTCTTGGAAATTTTATAGGAAAATTAGTTTACGGTCAACTGATATAAAAAGTTTTCACTACTTTGATATTATGCTTCGCCATTCTCAAACATCTTGTTTATAAATATGAGATTTCGCTGGCGATAGAGGAATCACTAGACTCGATAAGCATTGGGTGAGCCGAGACTGAGATTTATTTTTATTAAATCGTTTTGTAATAGAATTTCCGATAAGCTTATCTTTATTGAAAGTCTTCCTCGCGATTATTCGGGAGAGGTGATTTTGACAAGTCACTATTTGACAGAATACATAAAATATTATTTTTTGCATTAAAAAAGAGAAACCAAAATGTCTTGAAATTTGGAGCCGATGAATAACCAACAATAGAAAAAAGGCATGTAAAATATTTTATTTATTTAAGAAAATATTGATAAACTTAATTATGCAAAATCATCGCTGATATATCCTTTTATTACACTTTGCTTAGAATGCGTAGTCACGTCGATTTTTATATGTATTTCTTCTATTGATTCTCCTATTTGGCTACGCATTCTAAGCAAAGTTTGATAAAGGGATATCCCCTATATTATATATAGGCTATATATCTAGCTTGTCTACAAATACATTTTGGTTAAAATTCACCATTCTGGGTTTATTTCTAAACATATATGTTGTCATAATTTTATACGATTTCCAGTGGCGTTACATTTTCTGATATTTATTCAATAATTTTTCCATTGTTGGTGTTCTTGTTATATATAGTATTGTGTTTTATACTTACTTTTAAGTTGTATTGAAGTTTTAATCCACTGATTCATGAAGAATTTAGATATACGAGTCCAATTATTAGACTAATATACAACCGATTTTAGAGCAACTAAACAAAATATAATGCGAATATTCGGTAAATAATATATTCAAAGGAAATAAAAAGTCTGGAAAAGAAATACTATTAATACTTATGATATACAGTACGAAAAAGTTTCTCACAATCATAAAAAAATTTTGATGAAAAGTGAATAGAAATTAACCAGTTTTTTCTTGATCATTAAGGTTTGCTTATACGACGTATTAAATACGTTAACAATTATAATATGTCGTGCATTAGTATTAGATGTACTAAACAAAATAACTGCAAAAAATATGTTTATTTTGTTAGTATGAAATAACTCAGACTAATTTCCACATTTTTTATTGGTATTTCGTAGCATTTACACCTCAAATTACAGTTATTCTGGGTATTACAAATACCAGCCTATGGTTTTTCTTCGAAGTTATAAGACAAATATTCGTGAGGAGATTAGAACAATTCGCAATGCTTGTAAAAATTAAACAATTATTTTAAGGGGAAGATACCGTATGCCAAAAATAATAAAGTACCATCTTTTGGCTACATTCCAAAAATATATTGCGAGAAATCTGGTCATAACAATGTATTAAGAAATCGAATTTAAAAATTTTCTCATCGGTTCTATTTTTAAATATTTATTTTTTAGATGTAAAGTTTAAGAAAACAAAGTGGAAATTAAAGGAATCGTTCATTAGTAACGCATCAAAATATGACCAAACTCGGAAACGAACATTTTCAATATTTATGATATTTTCAAGGGGTTGCGGTCGTAACTTTGGAGGTATACAATAAATTAGTCATAAGTATAATGACTCTGAGAATTTGAAAGATTCGCTAGTTGGAAGATCTAATCTTAACGGGGTAGTGGTTCCTTATTTGACATATTCCTGATACAAACATAGCAACAAAAGTCTTTGCGGATACTAAGTTTTCAAAACCAGTCTTCAGTTTGTGTGGAAAATATTCGAATACTTTTTTATAAATACACTCCTAGCTACGTTACCTTTACGTTGCGAACTTTTCAAGAAAAAATCTCCTCTGAATTTTAAATACCGAAATAAGCTGCAATTCTAGGATACCATTGTCATTAATTACTATTTTATTCCGCGAAAACAACCCGACGATTTTCATGGCTACACATCTGAGTACATTACAGTATGTGTTTTTTTCGTGGAAACAAAAAGTAAACAATTCGGGAGAATTCTCTCCAAATTATAGAGGATTCTCCCGGAGACTTGAAATTCTGTTTCCCCTCAAAAAAACACATACTGTATGTCAACAAGAGAATTTATCAAAATTCCCCATGTCAGAAATCTCCGGAAAAAAATTGAAGTTATCAATTAGTACTTTTCGGGATAATTTGGAGTGCAATACGATATTGCCAATACCACGAGAAAACTTTTTCATCAAAGTTTTTTTATAACTTAATATTTGATGGTCAAAATTGCATTTTTCCGATTAAAAGCTCAAAAAATATTTTTAAAGTTGGATGGAACAGAAAATTAATTTAATATTACCAGCGTTTCAAGGGCATACAATTTTCAGAAAGAACGGTTTAAAATTTTTTAACAATCTTTCGAAATTTTGGCATTTACCGGTCGAAAATCAAATTCAAATCGGAAAATTATTTTCGAAATTTTTTGATTTCGAACTTTTCTGAGCAATTTACTCACTGTAACTTAACTACGATTTAAAATCAATCGATAATTTAAATTTGAACAAAAATGTAGAATTTCAGTCATTTCAAATTCAACTCAATTACTGCAGGAGATATCATAACCGGAAATTCAGCGAAATTAAACCTGCATTTTTTAATCCCGGATAATCGTGACCAGCTTTTTCAAGATTTCTGCAAACAGGAAATAAATAATTTTTCGATCAAACCGGTAACATCGAAAACTCCTGGTGTTTATTTATGCAAAAACTGATTTGATTATTTTGGGAAAACTAAGCTCAAACATTATGTAAAGGGGGTCGCAGCCAAAGTTCGATCTTTTTCACCCCTGGAGGTAAATAAAAATACTTATGCATATTTTGTACATAAAGAATAACTACGAAATGTTCTGCGTAATAATTGACCGCTTAATCCGTTAAACACAAATTAAGGAGGTAGTTGATAAATTAAGGCATCAACTAGGTAAAAATTGGAAAACCTACTAGTAAGCTTTTTTGGAAAATATCCCCTATTCACACTTTTGTTAATATCCCGGCCCTGATTAGGGAACGTAGTGTGTTTTTAAGTAGTAGGGCCGGGATATTAACAAAAGTGTGAATAAGGGATATAGAATTTATTTTTATGTCACGACATTTTCAGATTATCACACATTTTTACAGAGCACGTGACAAAATGATTCAAATACTAGCTTTTTGGATTCGACGACTAAACTATTCTAGAATGGTGAATGACCGATGTTTTCGGCAATCACAGACTCTAAAATCTATCTCTTCCTAAAAAAGTTTTTCAAAATGACTTAAACTTTTAGAATTGTTTTACTACCGTAGTAATAATGGGAGTGGTTCCGAGCGATGCGTAGGTTTGACCACTTAACATGCCGCTATTATGATAAATGATATTATATGCTTAAACCTACGCATCGCTCGGAACCACTTTCATTATTACTACTGTACTTCAATTTGTTGAAAGTTCAGGTAATAATAAGCTATCACGGAATTTTTTCAATTTTCATAATTTTTTTGTCAAAACATGATTTGAAAATTTTGGGTACTCAAATACGTAACAAATCTAAAAGAATGCAAAAATTCAAAAAAGATTGTCGTGTTTTTGCTCTGTTGATTTTTTCGAGAAATTTAGGGAGTTTTTATAGAATTTTTCAGCAATTAACATCCAAATTTATGAACTTCCGACAGAATAAACACCATGATTGGTGGATTTGTCCGCAAAACTTAAGGGGCTTTGAAAATTAAATTTCTTGAACTTTAAGTCTGATGTCTACCAGTCTTTCGCCATTTTTCTTGATTTTAAAATTCCAGTTAACATTTCGGCCACTTCCAGTTCTGCTAAAATCTTTGTAATCCATAGTTTTGGACATAATCCCTCGTCGTAAATAGAGCTCAACCAGAAATCTATATAAACACGCTTCTGAGGAACAATTTCCTGATTTAAAGCTAGATAGTCCTAATACTTTGCAATATTTTCAATTCGACTGCATTCCAGTTCAACTGATAATCCTTGAATTTAGCTAGATATACAAATGGGTCCTTTGCCTTGTACAGCACTCGCAACAATGACTGTGGAATTTTCTTAACTCTCAGAGGCCCCATTGATAGTTTGTCTGACATTGCAATTTGTTAACGATTTTAGTGTCAAAAAACATTCTAAATTACTTCCGCGAACTGTTTTTGTTTATTTTTGAGGATAATTATCACGGTCTCAGCATGCATAAAAAAATGAGAATCCACATTTGTAACTATTCAAATGCTTGGTTGAACCGATGGTCTCATTTCTGAAATTTTTCGTTTCTCAGCTCGATTTTTTAAGAAAAAGTCATAAAAAATTTCAAAAATATCGGTGCTCGTTAAGTTATCTACACAAAAAAATTATTTTTATTGATTAATCAAAAAAAACCACATCTTCAGTTTTCAAACTACTAGAATATTTTTAAAAGATGTTGGGATTTTTTAATTTTTTTTTAAAATCAACTGAATTTGATGAACTTGGTGAAATAAAATTAGCGCTGTTATTTGTTATGAAGCATAAGATATTTCGATACACCACAACATCCTGAACAATATCTTTAATTCATGGTATATGATTTGACATGTTTCAGTACAACATTTAGCACTAAATAAGTGTCACTTATTATTCAATTCATAATGAATTTTTAATTATAATGTTTAAAAAATAACTCAATTTCGAATTCTCTCGCTTGAAACATAATTTTCGCAAAAAATAAACAAAACGAAGTTTTCATGAACCCGACTTGTTTTCTCATAAAAATTTAATCAACCATTATTAACGATTTACATTGATAATATCAATTTGATATAATTAACCTCGAAAACTTGTATTCCACAAAATTTGAGTCGTCTGCAACATAACTTCTGATTTAATCTAAAGATGGTTTTGTGCAATAATTGGGGGTATACTATTTTCATCGATAATTTTTTTGGTCGATTTTTAGAGAAATGTGTAGGCGGAAAATATTTATAATTTTCAATGCAAATTTCAAGAATATGTTCTAAATGTTTTGAAAATTTTATTTTGCATTGACTACAATAAAATTATGAAAGTGTTTTTCCGACAAAGTTTGTGATATCAACACACCCATATTTTAATTGTTTACATTTTCATTCGTTTATAAAAAAAAATTTAACGCCCACGCAATTTTCATAGCAAAAAATAGGGAAAAAAAAGTCGATGAAAAAAATTATCGATGAAAATGGTATACCTCCATTAACTGTACTACAATTGAAAAAATTTTTGCAAAAATATCAAAAGAAGTTAACTAAAGACGACGTAACTCAGAAAAAAAATTTTTAGATAAAAACTTAATCTGAACCCTAAATTGCTTCCGAAGATAGGTTCAAACATGAATTAAATTGGAAATAATTAAATCATAAATAATAGAATATGGAGGCAAATGACAAGATAAAACAATAAATTAGTAGGCTGAATAAATAATTAAATATAAAAATATAAATTTCATCAACTCACGAGTTTGCTCAATGTCAATTATTTCACAATAACTAAAAACAATGTCTGAAAAATTTGGCCGAAAAGTCAAATTTAACAGTTATCGGGTTTAAATGCCTTTTACCCTTATATCAAACGTGACGAAATACAATTTGACGAATGGTGGCAAAATTTTTCGTAAGCGCTTGAAGGCTACGAAAAAAAGAGCGACTCTATAAGCTCAACTATGGGCCGTGAATCACGGCCCGTGATGACAGAGAACTCACAGAAGATCGATTTTGTTTAAAATGAAGATTTTCATTGCGGAACTAAAAATTCAAAATTTTACAGGGTGTATAATTTTTGCTCCTCTTTTTCCAATTTGGCTGAATTTGAATTCCACCGTTTTGATTTGTTAAATCTGGAAAAGACGGAGGTATTTGCCAAAATTGATCGTTCTCATCGGCGGATAGCAAGTCAGCCAAATTGGAAAAAGAGGAGCAAAAATTATACACGCTGTAATAATTTCATTTTTTCAACTCTACTAGTAAAATGTTTTTTTCGAACACTAGGTTTATCACAACACGTGATATTTTCTCATGGTAGTCTTCAAAAAAACATTCAATAACTCCTTATCTTATACAAGTATTACTGTATTATTGTTAATCAGTTTTTTAAGTTGACATTGTTCCTAATAAAAACTTTATATGATTTTTCAATTAAAAATGTTTTTCTCTGAATTTGTATTTCATTTACTTCTCACTCTTGAAAATGGAATAAACCGAAACGTTGAAAAAAACAATTTTTTAATTGAAAAATCATATATATTTATGTCTCAAACAACCCGTAATAAAAACTTTAAGTTATTTCTAGAATTCATAATTTTCTGTTTGTTAAACGTGGGCCACATTGCGTGGCCGAAAATAGGTCCCCAGATTTTGATTATTTACGATTATACCAATCATGAATGTTTATGTCGCGACATGTCGTTTCTTTAAAAAATGCCAACTCAATAAATATTTCCGATATATTTTATTTATATTTTGTGTTTCCGTTGTTATCATTACGGTTTTGCGCGTTGTAATTTATCGACGAGAGTAGGCTGGCCGAGGATTTTTTTTCTGGCCGAGGATGTACCCAGTTTGAACTCTATAACCAAATCATCACATTTAAAAAAAAATATGGCTAAAATTAGGCCTCTTATTGCCCATAGCTCCTTAACGCAGCATTTTCAGGTATCGTTTTATATTCTCAAAATAATCGCATTGAAAAGTTATACAATTTTGCCAAAGTTTGAAAGCGTTCTAACATAAAAGCGCTGCTTTAGAGGTCGAAAATTTCATTAGCGGCAATTTTTTTATTTTGAATGGATTTTGTATACCTAGTTAGTAACTAGTAGTTACCTATTGTGTCAAATTTTAGTGAAAAAAGCCATTTGTCCGGCTGATTTAGTGTAATTTGGAAAAATCCTCGGCCAGCCTAGACGAGAGGCAGTTTGCTCAGTTCCCAATTAAACTCATTTTTCGTCAAAAACCAAATGAGACAGTTAAAAGAAATACAGGGGGCGATATCGCCGGCCCAATATCGCCGAATTTTCCCAAATTGCAGAAAAAAACCTACGCAATTTCACAATTTTAAGTAAAATTATTTCCGTGCCAATATCGCCGAATGTTCCAATAACGCCGAGAATACCCAATATCGCCGAAATTTTTAACATTTTAATGACAACTTACCTTGTGGAGGTCACGAATGACGTCATTTTCTAGATTGAATTTCCCAAATGTACTCTTTTTAATTTTTGTTTGATTGCATTTTGCGGAGTAATTAATTTTACGCATTTTGGTGATTCACTTCATTTGAAACTATTGTAAAACACCTAAGGTTACACCTTATAAAATCAAAAAATTGTTCGACACATGACATATCGCCGAAAATGCTCAATATCGTCGAAGTTTTTTGCTCCCTGTAATACAGAAACAAGCAAGACAATGTATCTTTTAGACAATATATTGAAATTACTGATCCGGGAAACTGTTTTTGTTGCAAGGAAGTTTTCGACTTTACTGGACTATTGATTTGGATTGCGAATGTCGCTGGTTGAATGATACTCTCGTCCTCTTTTCAACCAAAATAAACCATTATTTCCAATATTCAAAATTATACAAACTTTATGGGAGTGGGTGTCGCAAATTTGAGCCTCTTCCGAGGCCATTTCCCGCCAAACTTGCGAAAGTGATATTCCAAAAACATTTGTGACTAACAGAATCAATCTTCGCGGTAATTTTGAATTTAACAGTAATCTGATACAATCCCACCTACGCCGATACCTACGAATCCTAAATACGAATCCTACGATCCTACGAATCCTACGATACCTAATGAAAAAGCGCTTTTGTTTTAGAATTTTGCTTTCAGCGGACAAAAACGCGAAAAAACAAAAAATTAAAATTTTGAAATGGTCAGTTTGGTCACTTTTCATTTTTTGCCAAATTGTTTGAAATGGTCAGTTTGGGAGGCTCAGGCAAAAGGTATCTCCTCCACAGTTTAGAAGATAAAGTTTCGGCTCATACTGCATCTGAAAGCACAAGACTGTTTGACAATCCATTAAAGAGTTTTTTTAAAAATTTCGATTCGGCGTCTCTGGGGGTCATGTCAATTTTTCACTTTTGAGCCTAAATTTTTGACAAAATTTTGAAACCAGAAAAAATGCTTCAATAATTTTCTCGTAAATACAAACACTTTTAAGAATTTTGGTGCAATTTTAACTCGGTAGCGTCAAAAGAAAACAAATTAATCGCACTTTCAATTTAAATTAAATATAAATAATATTTTTGTTTTCGTTTTTGGCCGCCAAAGCAAAATTTCGAGTAAAAGACAATAATGCATTGAGTGTGAGGCTTCTTTGGAGCTACAAAAAAAAAATAATGAAAATTTGAAGAGAAAATTCAATTCTGAGTGTTTTTTTAGGAGCTTTTAAAAAGCGAGGGTGTTAGCGTAGGTAAGATTGTGTATCAGATTACTGTTTAAATTCAAATCACGTGAAGAGTTGTTCTTCAAGTGCAAAGTTTTTGGGATATCAGCTCTGTCTAGTTTATCCAAAATAGCTTCGTAAACTGTCAAAATCTGCGACAGCCACTCCCTTAAGGGATACTTGCATTCAATCAACAACTTGAATTTTAGAATAAGCCAGTTAAATTGGTTTTGATTTGTGCGGCAACTCGATCATATTCGCGCATTTAATATTGAGAACTTCATACGGTAATCACCGGTTGAATTCAATGTTAACGATTCTATTTAATATCGATATAGATACCTTTGTTGATTTATTTCAATTATCTTGATTTTGACTTTTTATCGATCATCGTTTTTGAGTCATTAACCATAACCTGCATTAATTTTCATTTGGCCGACCAAAGCTGGACAAAAATTAAAACTCAACTTGTAAATTTTAGTATACTTACGTTCTCAGTAATGCATACATTTTCTGTGTTGCTATTAAGACATTCGACATACATTTAGAACGTTTTGTAACAGCCTTTTAAGCCCCTTGAATTACTATTCAAAATTCAAGATCAAAATAAATGGTCTATTACGCGTATTTCTGTTTTGAGACTATTTCTAAGACGCTTGTTTTGAGCCAAATACCTTCCAAGAATAATTAGATTATCACATATGTTGAAAATGTGTTGCATATATATATATAAAATTCTGTTTAATTCTGGCATCTTTATTTTGTCATTTTTTGAGTAAACACAGCTTTTGTTTTGGAGATGTTTTAACAATAAGTTTTCATTTTTCATAATGAGGATTTATTGAGAACTTCAAACAGAAACTTGTGCTATTTTTTAATGATATAATATCATTGATAATCCAGCTCCAAGATTTGTCGTTGAATACTAGGAAAACGTTGTTTTTGTGATTAGTGGATTTAGCTAGAATTTTACTCTGGAATGCTTTAGCTCGGGAAGTCAATCGTTTAGAAAAAATTAACAAATACTGAGGTGACAAAATATATAGAAGTTGGAACTCCAACTTATACATTTTTGAATTTATTATGCACATTAACTCTCAGACACCCAGAATATGGTCCCATAGCCACTTCAATGACTTGAAAAAAGAGTGGTGAATATTTTACAAACTTTGTGTGTCGTATAAATTATACAACTTGTATTCCAACATTGTATTCCAACAACTTGTATTCCAACATAAAGTTTGAGCCGTAAAATTTAATAATGTCAATTAAAGTTTCATGTAATTTCCCTTTTTAATTTCCCGTTGTGTTAGTTAAATGTATGCTAATTTACTAATACCAGTCTATATCAATTACGGGTCCTCGGCTGACAAATCGTGACTATGTAGAATATAGAAACAACGCAGAATACTATCACCCAATCAAAACCTTCAATTTTGAAAAAAGGTTAAATTTGGTCGACCACCCAATCATATTCACACATTTTGCAGCATTCAAAAAGTGAGGATATGAGCTGAGGGCCCTATTTTCATAAAATCAAACATAAGAGGAGATGAATTTTATAATATCCAGTTTAACTTGCAGACAAAAATGGCCAAAACAGAGTTTTAGAAACATGATTTCTCAATCATAAATAGGAGTTTTGTTTTAATAAGAATAGGCTGAAATATGAAGGGTTTTTCAAGCAACCACACTTTCAATCATTAAACGACCACCTTTAGATTAATTATTATGGACTTTTTTCTTTTTTTCTGGGCCCTTGTTTGTCACTTGTTTTTTCGGAAAAATGCTGTTTAGCCACTGGAAGTGAAAAAGTGACAATTCAAAAAAACTTAAGCTGTTAAATTTTGTTAACATAATTTATCATTCTGGTTTGCGAACTCAAAATGAGTATTAAAAATTATTGAAGCACAGATAACTTTTCCCTACATACGTTTACTTTATCGTGACTTCCCTAAGCCGAGACAATTGTTGATATATTTCGTGTGTCAAAGTATCTTTTAAGGGTATCCTCTAAGGATGATTATTCTGTTTCGGAAGTTATATTATTTGTTACAATTTTAGAAGTTCGAAATATTACAAGAAACTCTCTTATCGTAACTGTCATTATTTGTCAAAATATTTATCGCGGTCCTCCTAAATTTTCAAATAGTGCTAATGTACGTCAAGAAATTAATCTGTTGCAACTTAGATTCTTAAAAATTTTCTTACCATCTATTGAAAATTCGAATTATTAATTTCCGACTATGAGACAAAATAGTTGTCTTGAATTATCATGACCCCAAATTGAGCGAATAAGATTTCTGTTAACTCTGAGAAAACAAAAGGGAACTCGATCACAAAATATCGATAGACCTCGTCGTCGGTACGCGTTTGTATCTTTTCAAAAGATTTTGAAAAACAATTAATAAAACGTGAAATATCAGATTATTATTATAAATTTATTTTTTCCTCATTTTTTGCTGAATTTAAAATGTCTTAAAAGGCGATCTCTAGTCTTTTACTTTCGCGTTCGCGTTTGAATTTATTTTCGAAGTTCTTATTGGTAAAACGCGGGTCAAACGTGAACACGAAAGTAGGGGCCTAGGCCCTATCCGATAGGCCCTAGGGATCCCAATCTTTGATATAAAAACAATATTTTTTAATTGTTTCTGATTAATTAGTGCATAGTTTTTGTAAATGATGTAAAATGCTTCTAAAATCAATATTAAGAAAAATTCGGCAATTAGTTATAAATTCATGAATTTACATCTGGAAAGTTATTTTGAGACGGTTTTAATTAGAGTTTAATTTGAAAGTTAATTTAGAGATTGTGGTCAAATATAATAAAGACTGAGGAGTAACTCCTTAGGATTTACCATAAAATACAGCAAAACTTATTTTCTAGATAAAACAGGAATTGTCTGAATCAATGCAAAATTTGTTATTTTTTTACAATCCAGACAAGTTTTCAAAATTTAATTAAAATAGTACATAATATTTGCAGGAAAACACACAAAAAATGCAAATATTTATTTGAACATGTTCACCTAAAATAAATGATAATAACCTTGTAACATAATTACACAAATTCCAATCACTGATTTTGAAGCTCGAAATTAGAAATATATTTTTACTGATTAAAGTGATTCATACGGTTCTTGGACAAAAATTAGGATTCAGCGCCATTTGTAAGGGTGTCAAAAACACATTATATTTTGACACGAACATTTCAAACATAATGCCTGATTGTTCTGGCACACCCTTACAACGTTGTGTTTTAATAAAAAGATAAACATACTGCCCTAGTTCGACAAATTGAATGGTTTTTTGAAATTTCGGTTGATCTCATTTGTTTTGTGTATTGTTCAGCCAATGATATTTTGAATCAAAATTTTTGATAAATTCACACAATATGAAAATATTCTTCGGATTGTGAAAATATACCAGTTCGATTACTCGTATAGTCACTTTAAGCCAACTAGTTGGCAAAGTCCGTATTTACTTTATAATTTACCTTACAAATTGTATTATACAAAAAGGGGGTTCTCGGAATTTGCTTCAGTTCTGCTCGCAGTAGAAAATGCAACATTATAAATATTGATTTTTTTTAAATAAAACTTCGAAATTTTTTTCAAAATTTTTACTTTTATGTTGTCAAGGTTCAATTTGATTTTTCTGAGTTTTTAAGTAAACAAATTCAGGGACCACTCAACCACACAGAACAATAACGACTAATTTTTTGTGACAGGCTTGTCCCTACTAAACGAATTTGTTAGTTAAAACGCATAAATATTTACTCTGCCTAGGCTTGTTAACTAGTGTTCTTTCATACTTTTGTTAGGTGAAAGATAAAAAACAAATTCATGCTTAAAATTTGAAAAATGTGTCCACTGTTTAAGAGGTACAGATCATTTCACAGAATTTACTTAGAATTTTCGACAAAACTTATTCGGATGAAAAAATAACAATGTTAAAATTTATTTTTCTTTCAGAGCTCGCGGTTTCACAGTCCGAAAATGAGAATTACTTTTTCTGACTGAGTATACATCGGATCGACCAAAGAATTTTTGCAAAAAAGTACTTACGTCTTTAGCTTGAATCTGCTTTAAAAATACTGCTTAAAAAATAATGTAAAAATTCTGAAGACGGCCGGATTTAACGGGTATGCTCAGAAATTAAAACAACGACAACTCAGATGGTGGTAATTTATACAGCTAACTTTGAAAATCATATTTTTCTTCCTGGGTAAGTTATGGTCGACATATAAAACTAATTTTGAAGTCAAACAATTTTTCGCAGATAAAATAATTAAATACGTTTTCATGTTTACGAAAAATGTATTTTTTTACTCGATTCACTTCAAAAACGTAAAATTGTCTTAATTTGAAATTAAGAAAGCGGTGATATTTTAGTTTTACATATCATATAAAAAATACCGCCTGGGAATTTGATTCTGAAAAACTTCATTGCAATACTATGCGACTGCTAATTAAGCGGGAAGAGTCTTTGATTCGTATCGCGCGAGAAAAAACAAATCAAGAAAAAAAATTGAGAATCATTTTTTCTTATTAATTTAACAATTGATTGAATTCTCCGAATTAATTAACAGCAGCCGCACTTTAGTATATTTTACTGTGCCGGATGTGTAAATATACCGCCGAGAATCGTTTTGCTCTTCCAGGTGATAAAAATCAGCAGTAAAGAGTTATCAAAAATAGGTTCCGTTTTCACCGTTTTTATTCTTTAAAAAAATTTGTTTTGTCCAAAGAACTGTATCATTTATTGTCCTTATTATACTTTCGATTGTTACCAAATTATTTGGTTTGCTTTCTGTTTGTCAAATAAATAAAAAAAAATATTTTCAAAAATGTTGAAGTTATAGCATACGCTGATGATCTTGGGTTGTTAATTAGTGGGGATTCTGAGAAAGAAATAATTACTCAAGTTACTGAGTTTTTTGAAGCGATGGACGCGGAACTGAATAAAAAACATATTAAAATTGCAAGTCAAAAAACTGTCGGATTCAAGATAGGTGATTGGTCAGAAAAAAAGTTAAAAATAAGAGATCAGACAGTAGTATGTGATGACTTAATACTGTACTTAGGGCTAAGACTAGGCAAAATATCTCTGCTGGAGATATTAGTATAGAACCACAGTTATACCATGTTTTGAAACGTATGAAATCTGCTACACATAATGTTCTGGCTATGCGTGATTATGGTACAGTTAAACNTTGGGCACTTAAAGCGCGCGCTTTAAGTGCCCAAAAAGTGGGCACTCGGTAATTTATAACTATCAAAATGGCTTAGAAAAAAATAACAGGTGTGAAATGGGGTCAAGCACGACGAACAAATTTTGGGCACTTAAAGCACCCCCCGAGGAACAGGTTTCTAAAAGGGAACGTTCCCCACGTTTTTCCTTCCCTCTTCCCTTCCCTTTCCCAAGCTTCCTTTCTCCTCCTTCCCCTTGAGAATCCTTTTCTTCCTGGGGAAGAACCAAAAAAGGGGAAGGCTCGCGATTTCGAAAAAATTATCAACTATTTAACTTAACTACCCACCGTTGAATTCGGTCAAACTTAGACTGGGCGCTAACAATTGAGCCTACAGTAAATTGACCACAGATAATTGGAAATCACCTCCAAAATTTCATAAAGCGACCACATGCGGTGATAGAGAGCTTAATTTCAAATTTTGAGTATTTTAAAAAATGAAGAACTTTTCTAGAAAACTTGTTTCAACAGTGAATCGACCCCATGGAATTCTAAAATAATGCAGAAAATATTTTCTGGTGCAACCATTTAGTGCCGCCGTTTCGGGCGGTCAAAGTTTTCTTTACAAAATTTTGGCAATTTCATATCGGAATTTCTGATCGTGAGTATTTGTTTCGGATTCAGAAAAAAATAAGCTCCAGATTTACATCTGACATATATAATCGAAGATTTCCACGGGGTGTAGCATCCGAAATGGAGGTGCCCAAAAATCGAATTATATTAAATCAATGATTTGAGATATGGAACTTTATGGTGACGGTATTAGTATTATACTGTATGTTTCAGAGGACCACAGGTTGTGCTGAAATTCCGATTTTGTGATCATCGTACATCATGATCATTTTCGACCTGCCGAAACTACGATTTTCTAATTTTTTTAATTTCAAAAGTATAGTTTCTGGTCTTATTTTATCCTGTGTTTTAATTTCCGGGATCAAAAATGATTTCTGAGCAACTTTATGATTCAACCAATCAGCAATCGGAAAAATTTGGCAATTTGTTTGTTAAAAATGAATGTAAATTAATCACGGACATTTTGAGGCTATTTTGATTTAATTTGAATGTTAACTTTTTCACAAAAAAGTTTAATACCTAGATTTTGTAAACTAAAATTAACTATGCGGTTTCATTTTTGGGGTCAAAAGTGACTTTGAGCAACTTTAATTTTTGACCAATCAGCGATCGGCAAAATTTCGAAATTGTTATATAAAATAGTAATAAATGAGTCTTCAAAGAATTTCTTATGTAATGGTTGCCTTTATTTATTTCTAATATTGACATTTCCTTTAAATGCTAAAAACCGCACAGCACAAAACCATGGAATTGCTTTTAGCACCATCTGTGGTCATCTGAGACCTATAGTTACTAATACCGTTTCCACAAAGTCATTGCATATCTCAAATTATTGATTTAGAATCATTCGATTTTTGAGCACCTCCATTTCCGGTGCTACACCACATGGACATTTTCGATTATAAAATGTCGGATGTGAATCTGGAGCAGAATTGTATTTTTGAATCCAAAAATACTCACGATGGAAAACTCCGATATATGCAATCGCCTTTATTATGAAAAGTCTCAAAACCCAGCGTCAACGAGTGATCGGAGATTTATAAGACCCTTTTATCGAGTAACTATTTTTTGCTCGGGGCCCTAATTATACACTCATAACGTATATTTCAAGATAATAATTCCCTCGCCTTAGCTTGCATTTTATTATACAAATGGGTAATAAATGTTAGTTGTTCACTGCAAAAAAATATACAAAAATATCACGTGCTATTCACACGAGTTTCAAGTCTCAGAATATCCAACGTTGACAATCCTCACTTGATATTTCACATGAAAAATTCGATTTTTCGAACCTTGGTTTAAAATTCCTCCCCCTTCCCTTTTATTTTCTCAATTTTTGTTTCCTTCTCTTCTCTTCCCGGGGAAGGGTAGAGGTGAACGTTCCCTTCTCCTTTTCTTTCCTTCTCTATTGGAAGCCTGCGGCAGGCTGCCTGCCGCGGAAGGTTGAAATTTTCATTTAACCTTAGGCCCTAACCTAACCTAAGGCTTAGGGTCAATATATAAAAATCATAAAATTCTTGCTAAATTTTTCCGATTTCTTTCGTATTTAAAAAGTTTTTTCGGTTCTAAAATTTTGACTCAAAATTTTTTGCTTTTGTTTTTAATTGAAAATTATTATTTTAAACTTATACGTTACACCAGTCCGAACTCTATTTATATCAATAGGTTTATAAAATATGCATACAAAAAAAAGTTTCAATTGAACTGTTTCATAGTTTTTGAGTTAAAATGTAAGTTATCAAAAACCCACGCAATTGTTTCTAAGAGTAAACATGTGAAATTCCAAACTCATAACATTTCCGCCACAATGCCATTTATACCACTTTTCTTACAAATATTTGTTAAAGAGTCTAAAATTTTTAGCTTATTTGAGGTCAAATTATTTCCGATTAAGTTCCGGAAGTATAAGTTACTTTTATTGAAACTACGGAATATTTTACAAATCGCTAAGTTTCTAACGAAGCGATTTTAAAAGAACTAAAATATTTACTAGAAAACAAAGGACAGAAATTTTCGGGCCGTTACTGTATTTTTGTAAGATATTTCGAGGTATTCCAAAATGATAATACGCAACAATTTTGATAGAAATCTTAGTAATTATGACGCAAGTTATATTTTGAAGCCAGTCTCGAAGAAGAAAAAAAATACTAAGGTATACCGTACACTAACTGACCATTTATGGAAACCCCCGATAATGGAAACACATTACCATTTAATGGAAACCCATAACCATTTAATGGAAACCCATTATCATTTATGGAAACCATTTTTGAAAAACAAGGCATGTTTGAGTGAAATAAATCTGTTTTTGGTNTTTAATTTGCTTCAAACCAGGGATGGGCGTCCGAGCTAAAATATCTGCTCGGAAATACCGAGCAGGTCCGAGCAAACCGATCAGATCGGTTTTTTTTCCGAACCGATCCGATCACGTTGTTTTCAAATCGGGTCCGAACCGAACCGATCCGATCTTCAAATTTTGAGATTTGCTTCCGAGCCGAACCGATCTTGAAAATCAGCTCGGATGCCCTTCCCTGCTCCAAACTCTTCTAAAAAGTTTGTTAATTTCGGCTGCCCTATAATTGATCCCTGAACATGGAATTTAGAAAAAAACTCAGAAATTTTTCGGCTGAAAACAACTTTTTCAAATTTTGCCCAAAATAACCATGTAATGGAAACCCATTACCATTTAATGGAAACCCATACCCATTTAATGGAAACCCATTACCATTTATGGAAACCATTTTTTTCGCGAAAGTGGGTTTTCATTAATGGTTAGTCAGTGTATAATCTTTAATTATATCGCACTTCTTAGACATTATATAAGCTTTTCAGCAAAATTGTAGCGTATAATCATTCTGAAATACATTTAAATATCTTACCGCATATTTATCGCATAACTACTCATAAAGCTTTATGATTGGTATTCACATCGTTAGTTACCCGATAAGAATTTGAAAATTAAAATAAAGTACTGAAAACCAATGAAATGAGAATTTATTTTGAGGTCTTTTTGCATTTATTCACACTTTTTATATCGTATGAATTTACGCTGTGAATTTGACGGACATACATATAAATTATATAATATATATGATATAATATATGATATATTGTTTTAAACGGTTTCCGTAAAACGGTTTCGAAATGCTCCGGGAAGACTCACGGAAAATAATTTTGAAGTTTTGAAGATTCTGAAAGATTCTAGGAAAACTTCCGCAAAATATTATCCTTTGATCACGATCCCATAATTCCTATGAATTATATATTTACTAAGCTACGTCGGCGCTATGGGCGTTAATTTTCTTATATCATCTAGATCCAATTTTTTGTTATTTTCAGTATATCCAAAATAAACCAAAAATTCTTAGAATTATTTATAACGTGAGTAATAAGTAAGTTTCTAATCATAATTTATAATGTTTATGATTGAAAATTATTAAAGGACGCGTTACGAAAGGTCATCAGAAAATTCAAAAGGAATAAGTTGGTAGAATGGTCTCATTTTTCTTCCTGGTTTGAAATTTAATATTTTTAGATTTTCCGTTTGAGTATTCAAATTCGTCACGATTTCCGGTTTAAAATTCTAAAACATCCTCTCAGTTAAACTATATGATAGTTTTAGCTAATATAATTAACCTGAGAATATTTACATTTTTCAATAAATTGTATACAAATTGTGTACAAAAATAATAGATCAGCTTCAAGCAATCACCATACTCGGGTATAATCGATACCGTCCGGAGCAGGGATCGGACATTGGTGGATTTTGAATACGATAAGACCTTTTTGAAATCGATGGTCTCAGATTTCTTTCATTTTGTGCTCAGTGTGTTCACCGTAGGCGAAAACCAATTTTGAGAAGAAATTTTTTTTAATCCACCACAAGGTGGCTGGAAGCGTTGAAAGTTCGAAAAATCAAACATCTATGCTCACTAGGAAAAATCTGCGCGTGATTATAATTCGACAAGCTGTTAGTGTTTTCAAAATCCTTGTGAGTTTCCCTAGACCGTTTTTCTCAAAATTTTGAAAGTCGACCCCAGGGTCTCACAGGAAGTGTATGTTCAAATTTCGAGGGTATCAAATTTTGGACGTCGAAAATGTCTCAATTTGACCAAAAATTTCACCACTTGGCAAATTATTACCAGAGATCACGAAAATGACCCTTTAAGTTAGAAAAACTGTCCACAAGTGACGCAAGAGAGCAAAATTCATAAATCACTAAAAAGGCCTCCCGAGCGAATTATGAGCACTTGATAAAAAGGTCCTATGAATTTAAAAATGTCGGATCTTGAGTAGTTTTTGACGCTAGAAATTTAAGTCGAAAAATTTTTTGACTCCGACCACTTGGTGGCGCTGTTAAAGGTTGTCAAAAATCGTTTTTTTAGTTTTTTGACAAAAAGCAAAATATTCATCTTATTTCGCAATGCTCACTCACTTTTTCGGGTAGAACGTAAATTTTTGCTCAAAATTGACATCTCAAATTTTATATAGACCAAGATCACGTGGTGTAGAACCGGAAATGCAGGTGCCCAAAAACTCGAATTAATTTGAATCAGTCATTTAGTACACTCAAAAGATGCGCAAGCATTAATTTTGTGAAAACGGTATTAGCAACTATAGGTCTCAGATGACCACACGTGATGCTAGATGCGGTTTTATGATTTGATGGTGTTAACAACACCACGGTATTAAGCATTTATAGGAAATTTCAACATATGAAATAAAAAAATAAAGCAATTGAAAAGTTAATTTTCTGGAGATTCATTTTTATTTATTTTTCAAAAAACATTTCGAAATTTTTGGTGATTGCTGATTGGTTGACAAATAAAGTTGCTGAAAAGTCATTTTTGACCCCGAAAATGAAACCGTACGGTTAAATTAGACTAGAAAGGATACTTTAGTTGAAAATCGGCCGATTTGAGGCTCATTTTTCAACAAAATTGAATAAAAAACATAAAATCGTATTTAATCGGCCTTCGGCCGATTCGGAGCTCATGATTTTTTTCCAAATTTTAATAATTGATAAAAATATCGCGTAGGCGCTTGCGTCATTTGTGGACAGTTTTTAACTTTTAGGGTCATTTTCGTGATCTCCGGTGAAGATTCGCCATGTGGTGAAATTTTTGGTCAAATTGAGACATTTTCGACGTCAAAATTTGATACCCTCGAAATTTGAACTTACACTTCCAGTGAGACCCTGAGGTCGACTTTCAAAATTTTTCCTAGTGAGCATAGGTTATCGATTTTTGACTTTCAATGCCGCCAGGTGAATTTTTAAATAAAAATTTTCTTCTCAAAATTGGTTTTCGCCTACGGTGAACTGTGTTACACACTGAGCACAAAATGAAAGAAATATGAGACCATCGATTTCAAAAAGGTCTTATCGTATTCGAAATCCACCATTACAGAGAAAAATTATTCCGTCTTTTTTGTTAGCTCGTTTTTGATTGAACGAGCCATCCGTGATCTACAGAATTTTTCTGGGATGCAAGATTTTTAATCGNCAGGTGCGCACCATTTTGCATTGACGGGAATTTGTTGAACAGCAATTTTCATTTCGCAAGTAAAAAAACACATACAGTATGTGACATACAAAATGTTCATGAGTTATACTTACTCTAGTCTGCCGAGCTTATGGCATTCCTCCCCTTAAATCTACTACTGACTTAATTATGAGAAAAGTCATGATTTTTACTTATTTTTTGAGAGTTCAAAACACTCAAATTTTGAAAAATAAAATAAATGCAAATAATATTAAAATCACTTGAATCATCCGGACCACTTAAATTCAAAATGATACGATTAGAAATAATGTGAGAATAGATTTTTGGTTGTTTAAGCAGATTTGATTTAATCGAGATTTGGAAAAAAAGGTTTGAATTTCAAATATTGAGCAATAAACTGGAGTAAAACTGGGGTGAGAAAATCCAAAATTAGAATTAGATTCGTTAATACAGATGGCCAAATATTATATTTCCATCTCATTACCCGTCGCTTCCTTGACTTATTTAATTTCAGTTTAACACTTTACGATAGCATGAGTCACATTTTTAAATAAATGGAGCTGGTCGAATTAGGTAAAACTCTCTTCTAATAAAACAAATGTTCAAAGATGTTCTAAAAGGTGCAAAACTTTTAGATACATTGATGGTTGATCCAGTCAAAACTCAAACATATCAGATCCAAAAAAAAAATTTTGGATGTAAAATGCTGTCGATTAGCAAGAACTCTCAAATGAGTTCTTATCCTTTTCCCAACTTGGTGCATTTCAGTATATTGTAGTAAAAAAGGACAATGTTCACACCGTTTACATTTTTTGGCTATTGGAAACGACTTATCTGATTAAGTTAGCCCAAAACGGCCAAATATATTCGAAAAATAATCGAAAAATTGGTCAGAATCGAACCATCTATTAATTTTCGTGGAAAACACTTATGATGAATCTAAAATGTTTCTTGATAAACAAATGGCTCAATTCGTATATTAATAGTATTTTTCAGAAATCCCAAATTTAACACTACAGTTTATTAGACTCTTATACTATCAGAGTGTGTACACCAAATTTACAAAATTTGTTTTATTTTTATTCGAAAATTGGCCATAAATTATCGAGTGTACTCGGAGTGACCAAAATCTCAAAAACCTAATGTTTTTCTTAGAGTATTGAAAAAGTTCAATATTTTGGTCAGTCCGACCAAATCGTAAAAATTCTTCGAATATTAATTTTCTAGAGTTTGAAAATGTTCAAACCTGATTGATACCTTGAGTTTCCAATCAAAATCCCTAAAAGTCTGAGCATTTCATTTCAAGTCTCTTAAATTTCAAAATTATTCCTAATTAGAGATCTAATTTTTTGATGGATGACTAGGGTTCGGACCGGGGAAAATTTGAACTCATCTTCCCGTTCATACACAAATAGGTACAGTATCGTAACAAGGTGACATTTTTCAAACTGCAAAATCTATCTCCTCCCAGACGGTATATATAATTGAGCTCAAATGTTCACAGATCACGTAACGGTAATATGTCAATCTTTTCTCACGGGGTTTTTTTGATCCGGCGACAGAACAATTCTAGAACGCCAAATAACCGACGATTTTTCACAATTTCAGACT
>SCLH01000052.1:57569-68196 GCA_004367855.1 Oikopleura vanhoeffeni | reverse complement strand
CCACAAATATATTTTACATATTATGAGATAGAAATAAAGGTACAACCCATTAATTAAAATCCTATATTTTTAACTTAAAAAAAATATATTGATGAAATAGCTAATAAATAATTTAACCAAAACGGAACGTTCGGAACGCGGAACGGAACGCAAGGTCGCGGAACGGAACGCAAAAAATAAACGGAACGCGTTCCATTTGATACACGTTGTACATGTTAAAATGAGGATGTATGAAATCGAAAAATAAAAAATCTCATACATAAATCTTAGACATCATCGTCGATAAATTAAAAGTTATTATTTATGCAAAAAAACATTATTATAAATATGATATTTATAAGGTTTTGCATGGTAATTAGCTAAAGTTCACAACAACCCGAATCGTCACTTGTTGTTTGTTAATTTAAAAAATGTATTGCATCTCAACATTAAGAAATTATACTCATTCAAACTATTTTTTTACGACCAAAGATCCAGTGCCATACGATCCTCCAAATGACAGTTCTCATAGGTTAGTAATTGCGAAACCTTATAGTATAATTCTTGTAATTATAGCTTTGAAAGCGGAAATAAAGAGAAATTATTTTGATTGATCACTTATCCGATGATAAAATCTTAATATCATTTGATGAACGCTTATTCATAATCTCACACTAATTTCTAAAAAGTAAAAATTCTAATTTTCGTCAATTTCACTCGTGAATCATTGTAAGATAATAGTGGCATGATTAAAATAGGCCCATTTTTCCGCCTCGAAGGATTTAATTTCATAAATGGGCACTTTGGACCTGTCATTATACATAATACCTGACTCACAATTAAATAAATAAACAATGGAATTTCTTTGAAAAGTTTTAGGTGATAGTTTTCCGTAATTGTGAATGTACCAGTTAGCCACGATTTAATTAAATGGAAGTAACAATTATGAATATTTACCCAGTGTTTTAATTGATGCGAGTTTTTGAATATTACGGTGGTACCACTTCATTTGGAGTTTATGATGATTATAAAAATTCTTATGTTTGATGGAAATAAAAAAAGTGGAGGACATAAAACCTCAATAAATTCTACCTGTGCCAATGTAATTTATTTGTTAACTGATGATTGGACCAGGGATCGGATTTTTCGCAGATCGGGTTGGAAATTTCCAAAAGAATCGACTCGACCCGACCTGGTGAAATTGTTGAAAAATCTGATCCCTGGATTGGACTCCAACAATCGGAGTACCTTTTTTAAGGGCATAATTTTTTTTCGAAGTCTAATTTCTCTACGTTTTTAAATAAACCGATTGCATGATTGTGTCAAAATCACTTCGAAATTGAACCAGACTTGTTTGTTGAACAATTAAGTGCCATTTGGCACAATGATATTTTAAAATTTCAAGTGCTTAAAAATTCCAGGTGCGGTCACTGTCATTTGTTTCATAGTTTGCATATTCACTCGATTACTTGTCAGATTTTCCACGTTAAAAAGTCTCTTTTCTTATGTTTGACTTTTCAAGCAATTTTCATAAAAAATAGCTTCGATATCAAGGAAATATTTGTGTGTGACCAAATTTGTAATTTTTCTGGATCTGGATATTGAGTCTGAATATTTGGAATTTTTAGTTTTGATTAAACCAAAAACTTTAATGTGATTGACACCGGAGCATATTTTGCCGTTCCGGATTTTAAATACAGCTGCAGATTCACAGTCACATAAACATTTTCTTCAACTGAACTAAGGGTTTTAGATCATTTTATAAACAAGCCATATCTATCATATAAAGTTCCGTTTGATAAAACCACCTCATTGCATGTACATAACGGACAAAAAAAATATTTAGGCCAATTTTGAGAATTTTTTGTTTGGATTTAACTCTCAACTACCAGAGCTCAATGGAGAATTTTATAGCCGCAAAAAAAATGAAACCTGTTTTTTAGAAATTTATGGAAAATAAATTTGAAGTCTCAAGTATAGTCCAATATCACTGTATTTGCCCAATTATCACTAGAACATAAAGCTATTATCATTATCAAACATGAAAGTAAGATCCAAAATTCAAATTGGCCAAAAATTACATTCCTACAGTTATAAATTAATAATTGTAGACCGAAATCATTTGCATAAAAAATCATACTTTCAGCGACTGGTCGAATTTAAATATTGAGTTTTCGGATTTTTTTGTTGTCCATAAAATTGAAAGTTTTGAATAAGTTTTGAAAGTTTCGATTGATTTTCGAATTGTTTCGAAATTTTTTATGCAACGAAAAATTGTGAATAAGATAACTAAAGTTGTATTAAAATAAAAATATCGAGACCTGATTCCGATGATTGAAAAACGATTGGACAAATTAACATTTTATTTTCGTTTACTTTCTAAACTATGCCGACCTTATTCAAAGAGGCCAAACTGTGATTCCCATAACTAAATAACAAATTAATAGTGAGCTCAATAAGTCGTCTTTTGTTCGGTTTTTTACTTAATCATTCCCATAAAGAATCTTATCGACCAAAAATTTATACTAAGTAAATCAATTTTTTTTGTGAAAATCAACGTAATTAACTAACTGTCAATTTCTCAAAAAGTAGAAAAAAATCAAATTGCGAAGTCGAATTTTTTTGTTAAATAAAAAACCATAAGTTACGACCCGTAACGGTTACCTTACAACTAAAAGTTCGAGATTTTTGTTATTCTATTTCTTTTGAAATGTTCCTGAATGAAGAGCGGTTAAGGCGGTAGATCAAATGGATTAGCTTAATTCTATAAATTCACTTTGAACTATTGAAATTTAAGTTTTTCTTATCTCTGCACTTTTTAACAAATTGACGAATAGCATAATATTTTAATAAAAAATAGCAAAAAAATATTAAAAATAAAATCATTACTATCACAGGAACTTCAAAAACGTGACTGGTGAGATCAGATGAATTTATTTTATTACTAGTCATATCATTGAAATATTTTTATAGTAACATCAATATTATTGATTCAATAATCAATATTATTAGTATTATATTGATAATCAAATTTTTTTGTACCAAAAGCAACGTTTCAGTTCATTCATTAATATTCATAATTTCCTAATTTTTGCTCAATTTAGCATTGAATTCGATGAATTGAACAAAAATGAAGAAATTCTGTGCAAATGTTCCAATAGACATTGCAAATAAATGTAAATTTTGAGATTTATTCTCGCAATGTCGATTCGGACATTTCCCCTCATAATGTTGGTTTTGAGTTAAACTTATTATGCATTGTTTTTACTTATTATGAATTAAGTAAAACGAAAAAAAATAATACAATTTAATGATTTTAGCCTTTCTGACCATTCATTCGAATTTCCAAAGAAACTAATTTCCCACACAAACTCATACCCCTCATGAGTATTGTATGAACTTATTTTTGACTTTTTTTATAATATGTTTTTTTATTTAATTGTTCCCTCTTTCTACCTATGTTAGGTATAGCTATGTTAGGGCGTACTGTAAGCTTGCATCCATTATAAGGTGCCACCAACGCGCAAAACAAAATTACAAAAATGCTCTTATACAAAAAATAATCATCAAAAAATGATTTTCTTCAAACCATGCAGTTGTCATATGGATAACAGACCATCATAGTACAGATCCTGAACATTTGAATTATACAAACAATGCGGGATACAAGCACCAAATCAAAACCCTGGATTGCAGAATAGGCCGATTTCATTGGTCAGATTTGGAAGCGATCAATCAATCAACTGCTCAGATATTTCATTTCTCAAATATTCAGGATCTGACCTATGAGGGTCTGTTATACATATAATTGAATTGTAAAAGTTATCTTAAAAACAACAGCAACATTTGAACTATAACCCGATTATTAATGTATTGTTCCACTCAAAATCAAAATTGATCGCGCTGAATACCTGATTTGGCAGCTTGTTGCAAAGATTCTCGATTTCCACACAATTGCGGAAAACGCTTTTATGCTCTAGTTGTGGTTTGAAGAAAATAATCTCGATAGAAGCAATTGTTTGTACTCAGCTTATCTTCATTTACTGTTGGAAAAGTACAGCATTTTATGGGTAGTACTTCTGTCATAAATAACACAGTACTGTTTTCTTAAATTTGGAATAAGTTGTAAAATCTGATCATATTTAAGCATAAAGATTCCTGCACCCTGAAAAGAACTTTTGAAATAAAAGTTGGTTGGTTTGAAGAAACTGCTGATGTATCATTTTTAAAATAAACTTCAAATGGTTCCCACATTTGAAATATATATGGTCAATTGCAAATTTCCGGCGCTTTATCTTATTATGAAAACTCATTATAATTATCACGATTAGTCTTTGGATAATATTTGATTTTTCATTTATCCGAAATTTTTAGTAAACTTTCAGTAGACATGATTCCTACGCATTTCCCATTATGTTCAGAGATCATGAACGGAAATAAAGACGCCAACTTGGCCGTGGGATATCGTGTAATTCTGAAATGAAATAAATCTAGAATCTACACTAATTTTCCGGTTTCTTTAACCCTTGGAATCATAGAGCCGATATATCGGCTCAAGCCTACTTAAAACCTTCTGAAAAAGGCAAAAAAAATGTCGCAGAATTGTTTCTTCCAAATACATTATAAAGAATTTCGCGGCAATACCAAAAATAATACTCAATTTAATTTTGGATATTTGGTTCAAGTATTACGGGAAATTGATTTTTAAGATTTTTCGCCAAAGTTTTACTTCCGAAAAAAATATTTCGAAACTGGACATCAAATACAACTATAAGATTATCCAGTTTTTAGAAAAGTGTTTTGTGCATGCATAACAGTAAAAATAAAAATCATTTTGGCTATTAAAGAACAGATATTTTTCAAAATGTGTAAATTCAAGAATTTCTCGCTCTAAGTTTCCATGAATAAATTCTAGTTGTATTTAAAAATTAATTTGAGCCAATCAAATGGTCCACACTTCACTCGATAACTATAATTACTGAAACACATTAACACAAGCTTAATTATCTACTTATAGAAAATAGAACATTTCCTTTTCGATAAATTTCCCCTAGTTTCTAGAACAAAAATAAATATTCTAGAATAAAAATGCGGATGCAACACTATATAATTTTCATTTTCCTATGCAAAAAAATGACATGTTACCTTAGTAGCCTTCTGTAAAACCACGTTCAAAGTAAGAGCTATATATGGCTCTGGTGCACCTGCGGAACTTTATTTCTGTATCAGGGTATATAAATACCGATCCGTTCATCGAGTATACAACAGCGATAATGTTTGAAAATCAAGTCATTAATTTGATTTTTCTACTTCATAAGGACAATCCGAAAATTAAATCCGATACAAAAACACTAAAATTCATAGTTCATATGAACTTTATATGACCCGTTATCCGAAAATTATCCCTACTGGCTTATCACCGTCATAACTTGATAAATGACCATCACATAAATCGATTGTCGACTTAATTCTAAATATCCGGCTATTTCATTGTCACTTTCTTTAAAGTTAACACGCATCGTTAAGATCAGTAGTTCATTTTCGAATATCCCTTATCACCTTTTGTAGACCATTATGCCACTATTCTTTTAACTGTTTTTCTAACCTGTGGCTACGCATTCTAACCCAAACAGTTGACTAAGATATACACTTTCCCAATCATATTTATATCCGTATGTATAACTCTTAAACTATCTTTAAATCAACTTAAAAACCTAATTTACTCAACAGATCAAATGCTAGATTCTGATTAGTTTTAATTTCGGCCAATCAAAATCGCACAAAAATTTATGCAAATTTCTTAAAAATTATTCTTTTAGCTTTTTCCAAAATGCCTATTTTATCAAATACCAATTTTTTATCACCAAAAAATGAATAATAATTATGAAATTGACGCTTTCCAGCGGGCTCAACCGTTAATTGATATTTGGTTTACATTCATCAGCATAAACTTCAAACTGATAAAATTTATTTCAAAATGGCTATAAAATGAAGGACTCATATTATTTTTCAATACACCAAAAATAAAAAATTCACTGTTGAAAAATGATTATGTCGTCTATAATAGGACGTGTTCAAAAATGTTAACTCACTCAACTAAAAATTACACATCAAAATATCAAAGGATCACATATAAAAAACCAACTTATACTTTATTTTCAGAATATTACACTTATCATGTATTTTTAGATTTCTTCCAGCACAAACCTTATAATGGGGGTCCTCCAGTCGTGGCATTCTGTCTCTTTAATCCCTACCGCCTCACCACCACACGGCCACCTTATCGGGCCTATGCTTTACTACGCTCTCTTAGCGCTACTCAATCAACTTATTATTTAGCGCAAAACTTGGGGGAAAAGCTTCTTTATTGCGTAAAATTGAAAGTTGAGGTGACCACAAAAAAATTTATTACTTTTTTTACATTTTGTATACCATTTTTTACTAATTCCGGGAGAACATATTTTGAAGAGAGAAACGAACGATAGAGAACGATGAAGAATTTTATTACGTTGCTTGTGGTGGCGAAATGTTCGACGGTGATTGAACCTGTTTATTGGAATGTTGATAATGAACTGTAAGTTGAAATTTCAAGTTTTTTGTTAAATTTAAAATAAAATAATTAAAAAGTTTACAAAAATTTGGTGTTAAATTGATTTTGATTTTTGAAAGTATAGCAAATACAGTTCCGTTTGTTCAACATAACTAGCTGATTTTGGACCAATCAAAATTTAAACATTTCAGATGATTAGATTAAGTTTTTCAATTTATATTATATTTTCAAAACTGAAAATAAATTATAATATACAGGTGGCAATGGTCCGACAAATATTTTTGATAATAAATTAGACCAGTGCGCACTTTCGGACCATTGAGCACTAGAAAGACCCATTTGGCAAGTATTTTTGATAAATTACGCATAAAGTTTTTGGTATGACTCGTAGCCTACGTAGGCGTTTTGGAACGAATTCATATGTTTTAAGGTACACGCCTACGCGTTTTTTGAAAGTCCATTCCATATATTTGATTAATATTGTACATTGTATGGTATTTCTGGAAAAATTGTGGGTTTTTCGGAATAATTCGCAGTTTTGTACATTTATAATTAATGATTTATTAAATATAGGTTGCTGAAATTAGTAATCAAATCTTCAAACAAAAAGATCATTGACCTTCATAGACAGCAAAAGTTATAAACAATTTTAATAGATTTTTCATAAGATAATCAAATAAATTAGCTCTCGATGAGTTAATCTTCAAAGTAAAATAATAATTTTCTTCACTTGTCAATTTTTTCAAGATCTAAATCAAACATTTTTACGTTTTATGTGACACCCCCTTAAAAGCCTCTTCAATTCCCTTTCAGAAAAAACTGGCACTATGTTGAAAAGCAAACGTTCTCGATACTAAAATCATCATTTAAACAGATAAAGTAAATATTTCGATGAAAAGAGTTACAATCTGGAATCAAAAAAAACTTCGGAATTTGACGATTTTTCGCCGTTTTTTGTGAATGGATCAAGCTTTCTCAATTTGTTTTTAAAACTTTGTGGTTGAGTCCACCTTGAGTTTGAAAGAGCAGCGGTTAACCGAGCGGGTTCAAAGACACCAGTTTATATACACTCACCTTGATTTTGCCAGAATTAATCGGATCAAACAATTAATATATATCAAGCATTTTTCAAAAATGATTGACTGTATAACTTTTTTTGACCTCTCAGAATTGCTAACTAAAACACTTTTTAGTCATTTTAAATTTTTGAAAGATTTTTTGAATAAGACTTCTTTGCAGGGCTTTTGGCGTATTTTCAATATTATACCTTCTCCACTTAGATATCCCTTTAACACATTAATGATGATCTAGGAATGTGCGGGTTAAGGGTATGGACCATACCGTATGGTGGTTCCTAATTTGACATTTTCTCGATAAAATATTAGCCGAACAAAGCCTCCAGGATATAATTCAGATTAGCCAGTTGTAAAGACTAACCTTCAACTTGCGAAAAAACATGCCAAAACTTTTTTGTCATAACACACTCCTTACACATAAGCACAGTTACAAGAGTCCACACTAAGCAAAACCGAAATTCCTACTCCTCGTGTAATATTTGAAATAAACATAAATTTAACATACCTGTATAATTTGTATACAAAACTTGTAAGGATTTATTGTCGATAATGCTATATATTCTAGAATACGTCAAAACCGGTCAAAATACCGGTTTTTGGACTTCTTTTCATGCGGAAAATCCTACTCCTCTAGGTTAAATTTCCATTTACTCAAATTTTTGCAAAGCTAGCTCTAACAAAACAGAAATTTGTAAGTGGTTTTTGTCAATTTCGGCCCCAAACAAAAAATCATGAATTTTCAAGTTCACGTGGAAAATTTCCGAAAAAAAAATGTGCTTCGATTTTTCTGAAGATAGCCAAAAGAAAGCTGGGACACGAAGATAACAGTGGCTATACTCAACCGATATTTTAAAAGTTTTAGCGTCAAATGACACAAACGTTATTTTGAATCAAATTTTTAGAAAAAATACTTGGAAAAAATCAAAAAACGAAAAAATTTCGAAATTTTGTTTGTTCTTATTTGGGTGTTTGTCTTTAAAACACAAACGATTTATTGGTTGCATTTTTTATAGCACATATAACTCGCAAAAATGTAGAACCACACCATTACCCTTAAGGAGTGTTAGGAGTGGCCCCATGATTGGTTCTCCCAGGAGTGGCCCTCCCATGAGTGGCCCTCCTAACACTCCCTGACCCGCAAATTCCTAGATCATCATAAATGTGTTAAAGGGATATAAGTGCGCCCGATTTTTTTGCGGCTGCGATGGTGAACAACACGCATGTAGGACGCATTTCGTTTGAGTGCTGTTATTGTTTTGATAGGGAAAATAGTTTTTTGAAAAAATACTCCGATAATAAATCTTAAAAATTTGATGGTTAATTTGTATTTCAAAATTATTTGCATTTTTTGTCAAGTATTTAACATGGAAAAGGAAGTTCGATTAGCATTTTTTTACTTGGAATGAGTTTTACTGATATAATAAAAAATCATTGAAAAGATTTTGGACCATAAAATGTAACAAATATGTATAACAAGCTATCTTTTTGACCATATCATTCAAAAAGTTTTTATTATTTACGAGCCTTCAAATAGGAACGCTTGATGGACAAATTTGCCACTTATATCCTTTTCCCAACCTTAGTCCATCTTAAAAATGCTTACTATCTCTATAGCGCGTGTTCGAATCCATTTAATGTTGTCTCAGTGTTTTCTTAGGTAGTTTTTTCTTAAAGGAGTTTTTCATTCTTATATCATGATTTTCTAAACATTTACTGCTTGCACTATATTTTTGGTGAATTCCTGGAAGAAAGAAACAAGTTTCGATTTTTTTCTCAAATTTTATACTGAAAATACCTATATAATAGAACTCCGGTTACCGGTGAACCGGTAGTCCGATGAAAAAGAAAAAANTCCATTGAACTTTTTCAGTTGGCAGTTGAAATTCAACTGTTGAATGCAAAAAACCGTTTCTCGATATCGACTATGGTTTTCCCGTAATCGTCATGAGCAGGGGTTGCTTTAGTGATTCCACACCGATCAACTTTGGTGGTCCCAATATCAAGCACACTTGCCAATAATTATACTCAAGACAATCACTAAGACAACATTAGTGGGATTCGAACACGCGCTAAAGAGATATTAAGCATTTTTCACATGGACTTGAGTTGGGAAAAGGATATAGTTTTTTCATGTTTCGATGAAATTTTTAGCTGGCAATCGAGATTCTACAATCGAGAATTTCTACTTCTTTAATATTAAAAAAAAATTCCAAAAATTTGTTAATTGTTTAAAATTTAAAAAGTTATCAGACTATTGTCAAGGAAAACCATGCCTAAGTTGGAGTCATTTTGAAAATGCTCACAATCGGCCAAACTATATAAAAATTTTGTTTTCCCGCAAATGTCGCGCTTTTTGATTATGTATTAATTATAAATATATTTCATAACTTCTTCGTGGCTAAAGTGATGAGCAAAATCAAAGGAGAAAAACAATGGTCGTGACATATTTGTCCGTATAAGATATAATATTATTCACGGACTTCAGAAAGCTGAGTCAACTATGACTTATCAAAAACAGGTGAAATTTTCTGGTAAAAACAAATCAGCAAATATTTATAATTGAGAATTTCCAGATAAGTTTCCAAAACGATTCCATAACAAATCTAATACTCAGCATGATATGAAATTTTATTAATTTCTACGCTCCCACGGTTATCGTTTTCTATATGGATATAATTTAATTCATGAGATTAGATAATTTAGATGTACTAGTATTTGAAAACATTTAGAAGTTGTTAGGTTTTTGGGCGACGTAGATTATTTAGAATGAAAATTGTCAGTACTAATAACGATAAATATTCGTAGAAACCTCCTTTATATTATTTTTCAAACCTAAGTGGATCAAGAAAATGAGGGTTATTTCTATAGGGCGTGTTCGAATCCCAATAATGTTGTCTAAGTGATTGTGTCAGTGATTGTCTTAGTGATTACGCACCGATTAACTTTGACGCTCCCAATATCAAGCATCCTTGCCTATTATCATATTCAAGACAGTCACTAAGAGAGTGGGATTCGAACACGC
>SCLH01000052.1:43389-57564 GCA_004367855.1 Oikopleura vanhoeffeni | reverse complement strand
TATACCGATTGTGAGTGCCAAAGTCTTGCTTGAAATAATTTTTATGTCGGCATTTGAACAAAAAAATTATCAGAAAAATCTTTTACTGTCTTTTAAAAGTGTCGAGTTCGAATTCAAGGAGCCTCATGATATCGGCTCTCACTAGATAATTTCTGTAACTGACTATGAAATTTTTATCATGAGGCAAACACTTGAAAAAAAAATCAATCTGACTTTTTTCACAGCAAATGAATAAAAACCTCTTCTTTCAAACAATTCAATTTCAAGTTTATACTCCAGGCTATTTTTATTTCATATCCGTACCAATTTTGTCGGCCATTTTGTCTGGACGAATACGGATATGATTCGTTTCATACGAGGTCTCTCAAGCTTTTTAGGAAATTAACTAAAATTGAAACTTGACAAAAAATTTCGAACTTAAAGTTAATTCAGCCGTTTCCTGGCCACAATATTTTTTTTTTTATTAATTATGACTTTCAAAATAACATCGATAACTAAGCGTTGGAATTAATCAGCAAAATATTGCTAAAATCTGAATAAAACTAAATTAAATGTCAGAATATACGAGTTTAGTATATTTTCTATCTGGTATATATTTTGAGGTATAATTCATGTATAACTTGAAGCTGGTTATCTTTAATTTATTCGGCTTTGATAAAGATCGCTTGCTAACAAGTGTCAAATTAAGGGTGCGATCGTCAGTGAGATTATCTCAGATCCACCTCATCTTCTGAGATTTTAAACAAACTAACTTTGAGGCGTATATTCATCACATTCGTGAACTGTAATATTGAGAAATTCGTTTCTCAAAAGTATGTTTAATTGCACAGTAGTAGAAAGTCGAATGATAAAAATTTCAACTAAAAACTTTCGAAACTACTGAATACAAAAATATGGGAAATGGTTATCTTGAATTTAACTTAATATTCTAAATAATCTCTCCATAATTTTAAAACAATAGGTGGGACTGAATTGTGAAGTTCTTTGTTTCAAAAAGAGCAAAATTGCCCTAAGATTTTGACAAAAAACTTTCGAATTATTCGGATCAGGACTAAGGATTGTCTGGCATTTATTTGTTTAATATTTAAATTCATTTAACTTAACCAAAATTTTTCATAAAGATGTTTCTTATACACAGTATGTAACATGTTACATACTGTATGATATAAGTTATATCCCTTTACGAGGAAGGTAGATATTTTATAATTTGGTCTAGAACATTATGTGCTAAAAGTAGTACTAATGAACTAGACCAAATTAGAAAATATCTACCTTCCTCGTAAAGCGATTATAGGATCATAAATTTTTGGAAGAAAAATTCTTTTTGTCGACATTTTTCTTCTATCCTTTGCAGAAATTCTACCAGTTAAACTGGTCCAGTTGAAATAAAAAACGTTTGTGATAACAAATTTCATGTCGTGAAAATACAAATTTAGGATTTATTTTATTAACACCGGTTTCAAAAAAATCGAAACTGAAACACTTAGTTAATTCGTATTTTACTTCCACTGCTGATTCCACGCACTTTTTAAAGCAAAAGATAAGCATTCTTAAAAAGTTCGACCCAAAATTTTGTCGACCAAAAATGAATGCTTCCTGATTATATCCTAAAATTAAGGAATGCTTTACATAAGAAGGTAACTTATGAAATCTGAAATCTTATATCATAATTTCCTGGCGATGCCTTATCTCATACACTTTCCAAATTTTGACAAATTAGCAAAGTTTTAACAAAATATTATCTTTTCCTGATTATTTCGGACCAGTGCGCACGGTGTAATTTTCAACAAAAATAAACTAATTGGTACAATAAACCCCGAGGGAGTTAAACTGTGTTCTTTTAATTATCTAATTTTTTTCAAAAATTTTATTATCCCGACCCCGATTAGCCGAACCGTAACGTAAATAGTCGAAAAATTTATAATACGGTAATTGGGCACTTTTGGATTTTTTCGGGCGAAGAGCGGTAAATAGATTTTGGGACAATAAAACCTTTTTCTTGGATTCTTAGACAAATACACAAATTTTAATCATTGTCATAGACTTTTTCAATGAAAGTTCTTTAGGAAGTCAGTGAAAAATTAAGCCTTTTAATTTTCTTTGTTATTTTCCGTTTTCTGGTAGAAATAATTTTCAAAAATCTAACTTTTCGACAAGTTATTAAAAATAGATTTTTTGCTTTCAATCAAATATTATTTAATAACAGATAAATCGTTATATTGAAAAAGTATAAGCCAGATTTTTAGTTTTGAAACCTTTTTGAGCTTTCTGCTCTCTACGGCCATATATGGTTGAAATTTTGAAAACATAGGATGCAGCTTCTTTGGATTTTATGATTATGACACCCAAAAATAAGTCATAAATTTTGCGATTTTAATTTTATAACGTTAATTATGACCAATTTGGTCACGTTACTGAACCTAAAATTTCGAAAATAGTTTCGCATGTTATAAATTTCGAACACAAATTTCCAAAATTATATTTTGTTGATAAGAAACGCGAAAAAAGGTTAATCCTTTATATCATTTCTTTTTCGAGTGAATAAACGTTGTGAACAGGAAATAGATTATTCATATATTTTCTTAGAATCGTATGTCAGACCAAAAAATATATGAATCCAGTTTTTGAAGTTTTCATATCTGGCTCTTGGGAAAAATAATTCGCGGAAGTACCAGAGCCACTTATAGGAATTTTATGTAAAATTTAAAAAAAAATCTTGAAAATATAGGTTTTGCTGATTACGTAATATGCTATCACTGATAGCTCATGACGTTAATATTTTTTTTTTAAATTTTGGATTTTATAAATATTTTTACATCTAAATCAACTAAAGTTATCCTTGTTTGGCCGATTTATTTTCATTTTGAACTAATTAATATATTATATAACAGAAACAGAAACTTTGTATGCAGATTTCCTTATTGATCTTACCGTGTTTATAATTATAGCTCCACAAAGTCATTATTCTTCAATTTTCTATCATAAACTGACGTACCATCTTCGAAGTTAGTCAACGGATACTAATGTTTTTCGGAACAAATATTTAGACCAATTTGGCTTGGCCAAATTCAGAGAAACTTACTGACATTACAGTAAATTCATAATTTTAAGTTAATAGACTGTCCACACTGTGAAAATTGCCCTTTGAAAACGACTAATCCAATTGAGTTCTCAGATAACTCTGAATCAGCACACATATTAAAAAAATAATATAACAGATAAAAATTGGTCCGAATAGGACTATTTTTGATTTTTTTTTAAATTGGTCCAAATCGGACTATTTTTAATTTGTTTTAAAAAAATTTTGAGTGTCAGAATAATTATTTGGGTCCGATTCTGATCATTTTTTTTAATGTATGGTGTTAATTTGAGCAATCTAAAAACAAGATTAGAAAAGTCGTTTTAAAAAATTACACTAAAAACAGCAAGAACATCTTTTTTATTACTGGGAGCCACTATGGTTTGAAAAAGGATATGTTTTATTGGTATTATTGATATCCATTTTATGAATTGCAATTTGCAATTTGAAATTTTTGATTAAATTTTGATAAAAGTGTTTTCGCATTTATAATTTCTTAAAATGAATTCGATTAGAAACGGTTTCTGGCACTTCTTGTCTCAGATATTCGCCACACGGTTAATCTCGTAACGAGAATCTCGTTCGAGATTCTCATTTTAAAAATAATTTCCCGGCTAAATTTCTGACTCATAAATAATACCAGCTTAGCCGGCAAAAATTTCTAGATCAAGCTGAATCTGCATCTGAATCAATTCTATGGGTAAAACTTTCTATTCAATTTTCACTCATTTCCAAAAATGAGTCATTCATTGTTAGATGCCGTGACGGCCTGACCGTCTGTCACAGTGTATTTTCGGAACGCGAATCGAAAGTTATAAAATAAAAATTAACTTTCGAAGCATTGATTCTTCATAGACTTTTTCAGGGTTAATTGTCAAATTTGGAATATTTTCGGAGATTGACGTTATTTGAACAGTTTTGGTTGCGAATGGGACCTTAATGTCTGATAAAGAAAGCGTGTTGCGTGATTTTTCAAAAATATCGAGATAACTTTTCTTTTAGACAAGACCGATGACAGCCTATTGTATATCAAAGAATATATAATTTGGCTGCTGCGTTTTATTTATTATGTAGAAAACGTCGTTCGTTTAACCCCTGTGAGCACAGAAAAAAAAGATCCGTCAAGGCACCAGAGCCTATATCCCTTAATTGCCCTATCCCAAAGATTTCGTCCCTCAAAAACACGGGGGTGAGAAAACAACGGGGTTTCAAAAAACGACTCAGCCGATTAGGTTCTTTAGATAGCTTCAAACTGTGCACAATATCTAGTGCATAATACAAAATACAAATTGGTCCGAATCAGACATTGTTTTTATTTTTTCTCAGACCTTTTCTATTTTTTAACAAAACTGATAATTTAAACATTTCAGTAATCTAGAAGAAAAAATAAAAACATTGGACCTATTAAAACAATTCTAATGTTTTATATTAATCAGATAATTGTGCTCGTTTGAGCCACTAAGAACTAAATTGGATGACTTGTTTTCAAATGACGCGTCGTTTTCTCACCCCCCCCCCGTGTTTTTCGGGAACAAATCTTTGGGTGAGGGCAATTAAGGGATAATAGGAATTTTCATTCAATGCGGATTACAGAAGAGCCCAAGATAGTTGGAGTTTCATTTTGATATTCTAGAATTTTTGATTTTTTGTTCTAGAAAATTTACTCAATAAGAGCAAGGTAAGCAATCACAGTGATACAAGCTCACAGTGCTGTTTCACAAATTATTTTGCTATTGGAGATGAGCACAAAGGATCTGACCTACGTCATCGTTTTTTCTGATTTGGTCTATATATAATCAATGCAGAAAATTATTTACAATAGTTACAAATTTGATGAAAAAATCACAATTTTTCATAAAAAATGTTATTTCCCCTATAAAAGCAGATTAGTACACTTCTGAATATATTTCTGGGTCGATATACTAATCAAGCGACTCTGTGGACAATATTTATTGCTTGAATTCATTTTTGAATAATTAAAATATTTTCGTGAAATACTTAAAATTAAAATTTTGAAATATCACTTCTGAAAAAAAATATTGTTCCTGAGTATACCAATTAATCTTTGTTTTGAATGTCAACCATGGAAAAAACACTTTCCTAAAGACTGGCTATTTTCAAATTTTGATTGACTTAATAGGCCACATTTGTTTTAGAAGTAAAAGTTCAAAAAAAATCTCAAAAAATCAACCCCCCCGTAATATTTGAACAAAATTTGCTAAAAAAAATAAACTATTAACGAAAAGCTCCAAGTTAGTTGGAAATGTGATATAGTTGTAATTTGAAGTTAAGTGCCTAATTTTGTAAAAAAAATAAACTTTATTCTTCATTTAAGCCTTAATTATTTAGGATAATTGAAAGCTAACATCAAAATCTCAATCTCCAGTTTGAGCTTAAACTAAAGGGAGCTTAATAAGAGAAAATTTAAGGATTAAATACAATTTCTATTCAAGTAATCTGATAGAAGATAATTTGTGACATCTGGATTCCAACAAGGGTTTAAAATTAAAGTACAATTTACGAAATAAAATCTCCAATTAAGTTCTATTATCTTAGATTTAGATATCGTTTATTTTCTCAGGGAGTTGAAATTCAGTGAAATTTGATAAAGCATTTAATCTGATAACTATTGAACCATTGTATTAGATGAAATATTTGAATCTGACACGTAAATCCGATTGATCAGATTGTCCAAAAAATCTAAATTTGCGGAACTCATGGAAAATATATTTTTTGACTCACCTATACACGCACACACCTCGGACCAAAAACTAACCATAGTGTGTTAAGGGGATATGACCGTATTCTTAGTGTAACCAGAGGATCGATTGGGAACTTCATGGTTAATGGCATAAATCTCTCATTGAATACTAGTAAAACTTATTATTCGAAAACCCTTAAAAATTTACTCCTCAAATTTAAAAATCAACCCAATATTTGAAAATTAACAGTTTTAAATATTTTCATCCATTAAAAATTCTGGACCAAGAAAAAAGTGATAAAAAACTGTTTCATGCTAAACGACTTTTACATCTGGACTCATCGTGTTTTAGTCATGCATTTTACAGTTTGTGTCATTATCTANGTAATCGTTAGACGAAGGCTAGATCTACAAACGAGTATCCTCAGAATTTTTACAACTGCCCTAGATTTGTTCTGAGGCGTGATTGAAAGGTACCAGATTACGACACCTACCCCCTTAATTTTATATAAAGTTTGCATCAAAAATTTAAAAAACTCTCGTAAATTTCCAAGCAAAATCTAGTGAGTGACATACTGTTTCCTTTTTTCACTCATTTTCCTTATTTGCGGCCAATGAGACTCCCGCCAAGCGCGCACTGTGATTGGCCAGCGATAAGACACAATTTATTCAAAAACAATCCTTCGTTAAAAACAACAAAAATTCATTGGTTGGAGTCTCAATGGCCGCTTTAAGGCCGTCTGCAGACAAAAACCAATTTTACTAATTTTCTGGTAATAACCCCTTGAAAATTCAGAATTTCTCAGTAAAGAAAATTATCGGGTTTGTTTTAAATTTTGACCACGAGGTTGCCAAAAAATAATTTATTGGGGTTTTGCTCTCGTGCGCCAAAGTGTGTAAGCGATAACGTATGGACTGTAATTTGAATTTTTTCCTATTTTTGAATTTCAGGAATTGTTAATAAAATTTTGCAACTATTACAAAATTATTGGACACTTATATATGCAGGTCACTTTTTATCAGAAAGTGTCCACCATTGAGCTGCACAACCCTAGAAAAGTGACAGGAACATGATAGGAGCTCTGACGATAAAATTCTAAATTTCTTTTAAATATTTCAAAAACGAAACGTGTGAAAATGGATAAACTGACACTGTGTTAAGACATTTGATTCGTATCGTGTACTTTCTAAATTTTAACTATTTTTACCAATTTTATTTTAAATCGAAAATTTTTTGGTACACAAAATGCGCAGGTGCAAAAAGTTTACCAATCCATGTAAAAAATTTGCAATAAAAAATCTAAGGCCTCAAAATAAAACTTCTTGTACTATTTTTATACAATGCACTCGAGGAAAATTAGTAATTGGTAACATTTTTCATTATTCTCATTTTGTTTTATCTAACGTTTCGTTTATTCTATAACATTTTCAAAGATATGGTTTTTCTCAAGTTTAAAGTTTAACAAATAACTCAGTCAAATTCTAGAATTTTTCATTATGTTTTATCTTTCAAAATGTGGATGATCTTTTTTGATGCCATTTTACATCAAGCGCATGGTAATATAAACCAACCGATTTCAATGCAAAGGTATAAAATTTCATAAAAATGACACATTTTTGCAATACGTATTCACAAATCTCACCGCGTTAAAGCAAAAATGCAACGTCAACACAAAATGTGCAACGATAAGACGGCAAGTTAGGCTTCATTAATTCACATCTGGGACATAAATTTTAATTCAGCGAATCGAAAATTAATCGAACCGGAATTCAATACGTAACCTTGAACATAAAACTCAAAATTAAGCCGCTAATATTTATAACTTGGAACCCAGATTTTCCGGTCATATTATATAATAAAGTTCAGTTTTCGGTATAAGGCATGTTTAACTTTTAGACCATAAAAATTCTGATTTTCTATCGTTCAAGGCGACCTTAAAACCCGTATGGAAGGCAATTTTCTTCCGAAAAAATCGAATTTTACTCAGAAACCCTCCCAAAATACTTTTTTATTTCCGTTATGACGAAATAATCTTCAAAAATAATCTGTGTTAGAGTAATGTTTCAAAGCCAAGAATAAACCAAAGTAATTATATTTCCGATTGACCAGAATGTTGGCAAGCTTATATTTTAATCTTTTTTAATCTGAATAATATAACAGAACATTACTGAAAGTTTTCCTTTTCAAAAATCATTAACGCGTAGGCGTTCAACATGACGTCATAATTTAATCATATTAATATAATTTTATTAAACGTTTTACAAATTTTCATAATTTTATAAGAAAATATAAAATGTAAAGAATTAGGTACTCCACCAAACGCAATGAAACCAAAATTGAAATAATAGATTTCGGGAAAGTCGCACTCAAAGTAATTTGAAAAAAGTAAAAGTTATCAGAAACGCGAAATTGCCTAGGTTTAGAACGATTTTGGCACTTTTGGTTATGTTGGGACAAGAATAAAGTTTTTAGTTTAAAAATGAAAAAACGAGTAAGAGTTCAATGTGATGTCATGATTTAAACATTCTTTCTCAATTTTATAAGAAGTTATTCTATAGGTTAAAATAAAGTTAATCGCCAACATATTATAAATTAAGTTCTCCACCAAACTCAATCTTACAAAAATTCAAAAAAAGTAGATCTTGGGAAATTTGCACCAAAAGTAATTAGTAATAAGTAACATGTAACTGCGTAGGTTTTTTCAGCGATATTGGCACTTTCGGCGATATTGGCCTTTATATATCGAAAGTCCTGCCTATGCGGTCTTTTTTATCAAGCGTTATAACTTTGAGATAGTGTCCAATCACATCACACTGTTGTCGAGAATCCAGTGATTTCATTGGTCACCGCCTCATCGCTATGACGCCTGATAAAAAAGACCGCATAGGCAGGATGTCCGATATGACTAAGGAAACGATATTGCGTCTATTTTCTAGTGATCTGTAATATATCGCTAAATAGATTATATTAAATAGACATAATATCGCAACGTGGATAAGCGATTTCATGGAGATGTCTTGAATTTAACATTCTAGCCTCATTCTCAGATATTGACAATTTTTATTACTCATGATCACAATTCCGACGTTATTCGACTGAAATTAGGGTCAGTATTAAACTGAAAGAACCCGAAGTACTCTTGTTTAACCGCGGTTAATCAACTCGTTAGAGTGAGTGGTACTATGTTAGTTATATCAAACTCGAGTTTTACTAGAACTCTCTTAGGTTTGCGCATTCAAATAGACTCTTCCAAATTAAGAAATCTCAACATTCACAAAACCGCTCCTTTAAATTTCGATATGTTTAATAGTAGGATTCTGTTATAAATAGCACGTTGATCATTTTTGATGGAATTTACAGTATTATGGGATTTATATATGAAAGCAACACACCACGTTTTTGTATAAAAATAGATAATAATTGGTGAAATTAAGCAGCTTTACTATATGTATAAACAGAATTATCAATTTTAATTTTGGGTTATTTGGTCGATCAGTATTTTAAAGCTATTTTGAACGAAAAAAATGCGATATACATGCATATGTATGTGATTTATAAAACCTTTTTTAACAACATTTGCGCACGTATTTTCGAAGTATCAAGCTTATTATATTTGAGGGAGTGGTCGCTGTTATCCAAACTTCGGAAATAAAAAATGCAAATCATTTAAGATTTTTTCCATAAATCAATCAGTTTTATTTTTCTCACACTAATTGTGATTCAAAAATATTTCAGAATAAGGTAAAAAGGGCAGAATAGAAAAAACATGACCGATATTAAAGTTTGAAAATTTTTTTTTGAAAAGGCATAGGCATTTCAAAAACGGATTACATTTTCGAGCAGAAGCTGAAAATAATAAAAAAATGTTTAACAAAAAGAGTTTTGCCATTCCTACCTTAGCTGGAGCCGATTTTGATTATTTGTCAGAAACCCTTCACAATACTATTTTACATAACTTTTTTAGTTTTTTAAACATACTACATCATTTAGTAAATTTAATTAATTTAATAAGTAAATTAATTAAATTTAATAAGTAAATTTTTTTTTGCAGCACAAAAAATTGTCTTGGGATTAACTCATAATTTTTTTCTAAATTTGATCGAAAAATTCGTAAAAGCTCCTCTACCTCCATAAAAATTTTGAAGAAAAAATTGAACCTGTGGAAAATTTAATCTTAACTTGAAAATTGTCTATTTACGCTTTCGTCTTCATATTTTGCCACACGTAATTTCTAGGTTTTTACAACAGAATCTCGAAGTTTTGAAAAAAGTTCCGCAAACTCCCATAATCTTATTTCGACCAAAATTTATTGTTTTATGTCAGGAAAACGTACTTGTTTGGCAAATCTCCAGTGGCACACCCTTAGCACTTGCCGGATTACAAAAAAATCCTGACCCTTTTTCCGGGATAAAGTAAAACAAAAATTTCCCAAGCCAATACCCGCTATTTTTATCTCATCCGAATTTCAAATTTTGGTTGTTTGGTTTTCGGACTAAAGTTTATTTTGACTCTGTCGTCCTTATTATTACTACGCTAATTAGTAACGCATCAAAATATAATCAAAATAGGAAGTTTAAATATTTACAAAAATTTCAAATAGAAAAAAAAGATGATTGAAAAGTCGGTACAAACGATTCGATTGAAAATTCAAACTGTTTAATTTTGTATGAAAAATGCTTGGCTTTCAATAAAAATTAGAAAAAACTATTAACGTGGCTAAAATGAAATTAAAGTCGGAAACGGAAGTCAAACATTTGCTAGAAAATTTAAACTGATAATAAACAGACCTTCAAGCTGATTTTCTTGGCAAAATATGCCAAATTAAGTTTATTTCTCTGCAAAATTGTGTATGAAATTTTCTTGAATTGGTTTCTGAAAGTCTGGTTTTAAACCAGATCTCGTTAAACGAAAAACAAATTGTTTATCTATATTCTTTTCCCAACCTAAGTTCATCTTAAAAATGCTAACTATCTCTTAAGCGCGTGTTCGAATTCTACTTATGTTGTCTTAGTGATTGTCTTGAGTATTATTAGATGCGAGGGTGATTGACATTGGGACCGCCAAAGTTGATCGGTGTGTAATCATTTAAGGAATCACCAAGACAATCACAAAGACAACATTAATGGTATTCGAACTCGCGCTATATAGATAGTAAGCATTTTTAAGATGGACTTAGGTTGAGAAAAGGATATAGCCTTTTTCGAGAAAAATAAAATTGCGTTCTGCCACTTTGCGTAGATATAAAAATGTTTTAAATTATCGTATGCTAAGGTAAGAACGGCAAAAATCGACCAGCTCCGATTTTATTAATTTTCGGAGTACTTTTGGTTTTTGTGCTGAAATTGACACAGATGGCTTGAAATTATTCTTGAATTTTATTTTGAAAACTCCAAGCTAAATGATAGACAATTTCAAAAACGGTTTTTGTGTTTTTGAACATTTTCCTGGTGAAATTTTTTGTCATTTTTATTCATGCTTTCTAAAACATCTCAAATAATCAGCTACCGTAGCCAACGGTCCGTAGGCATGAAAAACTTTTGTCGGACCTACCTTATCGTATGTGCCAACTAACTTAACCGAACTCCACATTGAGCTGACTAAAACAACAGACCAACATACTATCAAACACTTGAAAATTAGCATCAAATTTCATTTGAACTTATATATTATATAAAATAATACTAGTATAAGTATATTAAATTATATTATTTAATAATAATATATTTATTATATATTAAATAATTATTTATTATTAATTATTAAATAAGAATATATTAAAAAGTATATTATATTAAAAGGATGAAATTAATGATTTATTTAAGATTCCTCACAGAATATGCCCGAGAAGTTAAGCTACAAGACAAAATGGATATTTTTTGTCCTCAATACAGATCTGAAGCTGAAGAAGACGACCCGAAAACATTCTCAGATACACATCACTATCAAAGGATCTACATGGTCGATTTTGATAGTTACAAGAGATGTACAATCAATAATAAATCGCGTGTAACACGAAAGGTAAAAATATTATAAGATTAAAGTTCTTATTCCGATTAATTTCTTAAATTTAAGTTATTATCTCTTATTTATGAACTGCCTATACCACCCCCTTAACCCTTCCAAAAAGTACAAAAATTCGGGTAAAAACATTCTATTTTGTCTTTGGGAGATTCGCTTTTAAACACGAATGCGTCCTAATAACTATTTGGAAAAGGTCAAATTTAAACCTACGCTAATTACTTGTGCGTGTGTCTTAGCATCAGGTGACCAAAATAATTCGATTTTAAATTAAAAGACCCATGAGAAATGTTCGTAGGTTGCAATTTTACGTTTTTCGAGAATGTTATAAGTAATGTTTATTAGAATATTATCCATGTTTCGACGCGAATCTGATAAAACAGCAAAAAGTCTTCAGAAAGCATCATCTTCAATATATACAGGGTGTAAGATTTTTCCCTTCTTTTTTCCAAATTGGAGAGCGATGAGAACGCTAATGAGAACGGTTAATTTTGGCAAAAACCTACGTCTTTCTCAGATTCAACCAATCAAAACGGCGGGAATCAAGTCTATCCAATTTGGAAAAAAGAAGGGAAAAACCTTACACCCTGTAGAAACTGCAAATTTTTATATAATTCGTGATTTGAGTCAAATAATATCCTTTTACCAACGGAACTCCATCTCAAAAACGCTTACTATCTCTATAGCGCGTGTTCGAATCCGACTAATGTTGTCTTAGTGATTATCTTGAATATGATTATAGGCAATGGTCTTGATAATGGAACCGCTCAATTTTATCGGTGTGTAATCACTCAAGCAATCACTAAGACAATCACTTAGACAACATAAGTGGGATTCGAACACGCGCTATAGAGATAGTAAGCGTTTTTGAGATAGAGTTCCGTTGGGAAAAGGATATGGTTAAATTTACAAAAAATTTGAATACCTAAACTCTATTTTTTCACATTGTGTAACAACAAAACTGTGAAGTTATTTTCAGCTTGCAAATTGTGATAAGCCGTCCGAAGTAAAAAAATTCACGATGATATTCCAAACGGTCAATCCTCTGATGGGCGGGCTCGAATTCAAGCCAGATTCCGAGTATTATTTCATTTGTAAGTTTCTTTTGTTATAATTAAGTTCAGAGGGTAGTACGAGATGATTTTAGCATGTTCCGAATATTGTAAAAGCAATTGAGATTTCAACCAAGCTAATATATTATTCACCAAAATCAGGTTGGACAATGTTTCAGCAAAAATAAAGCAATGGTTTTTTGTGGGCTTGTCTCGGAACCCAGATTTGACATGAACAGAAATTTTTGAATGAATTTCCGCGGAAATGAACTGTATTTATACCGTGTACCACAAATTATATAAACTGGAAATTAGCAGTAAAAGTTTTTCTCACACTTTCGCAATTTGCCAACAATAGCTTGTTTTTTAAAAATTGTTGCTGATCGCTGACCAATCACTGTGCGGGAGTCTCAATGATTGCAAATTAGGAAAGTGCGAGAGAAAAAAGGACAAACTATGAATACAGATTAGCGAAATTGTTGATTAATCAATTTAATTTTTCATTTTTGCATTAAACTTGATTTGTTAAACTGACTAATTTGGTTCATGCAGCATTAATCATCCTTTAAAAATGAAACTTAAATTTGTACTTTTGAAACATAAGATTTTTTAATGCACATTTTACCGGTTGTATATTATACAATGTTTACTTCAAAACTCATATTATTTGATTGATAATATTCGACAATAATGAATATTGGTTGGTTAAATAAGTTAGAATTGACGAAAAAAAATAAATAAAAATGAATAAAGAAAAAGTGAATCACAATCCCTGGATAAAAATACGAAATGGGCCCACTTCCCAGATTCAGATATATCTAAGAAGGGGATCTCCTGTTCTTCATGTGAGCTTGCGAGTTTGACCAATAAGGACGTCAAAAATATCGGTCAAACTCGAACGTGAATATTGAGGACAGAAACCTCCTTCTTAAGGGGGTGGTCGTCGCAAAATGAGGCTCTAGAATCAAATTTTCCCGATTTCATTTTTATGCCTTTTTTATAAAAATATGGAAAATTACAAGCATTTTGGTACTCGTTTTATTTTTATACATGGCTAGGAAAGCACTTTTTGATGAGTTCAAAAATATTTTGTATGAAAATAGTTGAAATTTCTTGATGTTTGAAAATTTAAAACATGATTTACAGAAAAACGAGTCAAAAATTAAGCCAAAACTCAACTTGGTGTTTTGCACGGACTCTTCAGCTGCACATTTATTTGGGTTTCGAATGTGTAACTTTTAAATCCAGGGAGGAGATACATTTTGATTGAGACCCCTAAACAAGGGTCAAAATACAGTTTTTTGGTGATACTGAGAGCAAATCC
>SCLH01000052.1:17078-28236 GCA_004367855.1 Oikopleura vanhoeffeni | reverse complement strand
TAAGAATAGTTTATTTCAATAATAAATTATGGTCATCAATAATGTATCAATTTTGGAAAAATTATCGAGTTTAACCGACTGAAAACGATCTTCAGCCCTTATTTGAATGTAAAATATAATAAAATGATAGTTTTACAATCAATGGGAAATCCAAATTAATAAATCATAATAAAACTATCATTTTTTTGTGAGAAAGTTATAACTTATGTGCATTTAGTCGTATTTTTATATTTCATTAACAACAACAAAGCCATTTGTGACACAGAGAATACAGCGACATAATGTGCACCGAGTTTGTCAAATGACCAAGGCGTCACCAAGCTAAGACACAAACAAAACAATAATCCAAGCCACAAAAATTTATCGGCTTGCCGAGGTCCGGTCTCCCTACGGAGGTATGGCGGAAACAGTTTTTTACTTAAATGAAAAATGGATTTATTTTACACCAGAGTAAGCCACCTTTCATTAAACCCGCACTTTATTATTATACATTTATGTTATTTTAGATTTGGTATTGACCCATTTATTCGGCCACCAATATGGTATCTTATCATCTGGGTTATGTGTCTCATAGGAGGAACGATACTTATAAAAATGGAATTTTATGAGGTGAATTTCTAGTTAATTAACTCGTGGAGTCTTTGCCGATTGACACACAAAATATTAATTGCGTTTTTTTCAAGTTTACCAATGTGACACCCAATATATGATTTAAATTTAAAATGCTAAAATTTTTCAAAATTCTTGAATTTTTGGTTTTAAAATTATCTCGCTAGTATTTCTTGTTCTTTAATTATAGGCCTGTTATTGAGGCCTGTTCGGCTAATTTAAAGCCATGTTTTTTAGTCGAAATGGTGAATCTAAAAAAATTATATGCTCAAATCAAAAATTATTGATTCAAAATAAATTTTTCCAAATTGACATTTATTCCTTTTTTTCATATTCGAAGTCTTTTCAGAAAAAAATTAAAATATTTATTAATCACTTGACCCACGAGTTAACGCGTTAAAACTGTTTTTATGATGAGTGATTTGTAACCCCCCAAAAGTTGATAAGGCCAATAATTGTGAATTTGAGAAACTTGCTCTTTTTTGCGGTCACCTGATTTATTGAAATCATAAACGAAATACAATTTGGGGTATCATTGATAGCCTATTAGTGATTGACTAAACACTGATACCCTTTTACTTAAAAACTGTCATAGATTTTCTATCAAATTGAATTTTCAAACATCTCAGAAGGCTTAACTGAAAATTTTGTTTTCGACAATTTTTTAATAAATTTTATAACGATTAATTTTTAGGTCCTGACTTTGATTTCACTCTCAATTTTTGTCAGCTAGCCTTAGCTCGCCTTTACTTTACTAGGAAACAACTTTGAATTCCCATTTCAAATAAATAAAAGTTTCAAGTGGGAATATATCTATTACGGTACTTGCTGGACCCTTATGCCAATTTTAAGATTTCAGTATTTCGTGTTATTTTTGTTGCAGGAAATAACAACAGTGACTTTAAGGATGTGAGCGACGATAATAGAGAGTTATTAGAATACTTTTTCGATACACCTATTTTGTAGATAATTTTCTGCCAAGTTTTTTCATAACTGGATAAGATGTGAGATCGTGTTGATTATACAAAAGAACTTTCACGGAAATTAAATGACCATAAAAGAATTATACCAACGTCATGCTTGAAACCCATAAAATATTGACTTTTATAAAGTTCTTTAAATAGGAATTCATAACAATTTTGAAATTTGGGCTAACACAGGATCGATTTTTCCAAAATTTCACCAGGTCGGGTCGGTGCTTTTTTTTTGAAATTTTCGGGTCGGGTCGGAGCGACCCGAAGTACGTTTTCGTCAGGTCGGAAATTTTTTTTCGACCCAGGTCGGGTCGGGAGGTCGGGTCGGGTCGAAGGTCGTAGAATTTTGTTCAGGATTTCTAAAGCGGGAGTGAGTTCGATTAAAAAAAATTGGCTGATATTGCTCGAGTTTAAAGGAAGAGGGGCTCGATCTATTAAGGAGTGGGATTGATATTAAGGGGGAAATGGGCTGATATTAAGGGGGAATCGGCTCAATATTAAGGGGGGAATCGGCTCGATATTAAGGGGGGGGAAATTGCTGATATTAACGGGGGGGGAATTGGCTCGATATTAAAGAATAAGTTGGCTCGATAACTTATAACAATTTTACAGTACAAAAAAATGTGGGGGAAGGTATTTTCATTAAAAAGCGTGGAAATAACGGGATATAAATAAGCGAATATTTATAAACATTTATAAAAGGCATTGAAGATGACCATGAGAACGAAATTCTCAGGCATCAGAGGTGGTCAAAATTTCTGTATATAATGTGCTTCGGATTTTTGTAAATCATTCGAGTATGTAGTCGTATCATCTGCAAAATCCGAAGGTAGGTATTAGTATTTAATGTCAAGGAAATATAGGTCAAAATTTAGGATAAGGGGTGTTTAGGGGTCAAACACTCGTATTATCCTATAGATAATGTGAATGTGTCATTGAAACAGCAAATGCATGAAATGTGTCACAGACATTAAAAAACTTGGCACGGCGACTGGCTTGAATGTGCCCTCAATGAAAATACCGAAGATCGAAGCCGCCAGAACATGTGGTTAAATTTGAGAATTAAAATTGAAAATAAATGGTCAAGGCGGACCATCTAGACAACTCGGAAAATTTTGGACACGGGTTAGGGAGGTGATAATTTTAATAAATGCTTTCTCGACCTTTCAAACGCTTATATTTGATCTTAAGGTGGTAGTGTCGATTTTCTATGATCCTTTTGTGGTAAAAATAGTATACACAGAAATTGATAGGGAACACTCAGAAAGCATAAACTATGTAAAAGAAAAAAATCAAAAAAAAGTTCGAAATTTCAATTTTTTCATGAATTTTCTGAGTATTTTTTTTGGAAAACATTGAAACTCCACTTTTCGACCAGAAAATCAAATATCAAAAGCTGTAAAGCAGATTTTTTGATCAGTGAAACTCAGTTTTAATTTGGTGGTACTTTCGATTAAATCCGACGACTTTTATTTCGAGTTTTCACTCGGTTCACAAAATGCGATTTCTAGAATTCACAGAATATTTTAAAATTCTTCACCATCATTAAACAAAAACATCTTTCTCCTCTTTCAATGTTCGAAACAATTTGATTTTGTAATCACAATTTATATTTTCTGAAATTTTTCATTTTTTACCAAATTTTTCAATTTTTTAACCAACATTTAATTTATTACCACATTTTCAATATGTTTAACAACATTTCAATATTTTAAACAAAATTTTAATTTTTTGACAAAAATTACCAGAGATCAAGAGAACCCCATGCCCTGGATATTTTATATTTTAAAAATATTTAGAAATAATAATAAAATGGATCGACTTTATATGTCTAAACAACAACAATTATGTTTTTTTCAAAAAATTTGCGGGTCGGACGGTCGCGACGTTTTTCAGGTCGGTCCGGGTGGACTCGGACGACCTGCGTCGGTTCGAAAATTTCGACGACGGCGACGGAAAGAATCGATCTGGCTAACAATACTAAAGATAACGTAATTTATACAATTTTAAACTAATCTGACGCCTTGTTCAAATTATAACATGAATAGTAGTCTACTACCCACACTTATGTTATATTTGAACAACGGATTTCAGATTAGTTTGAAATTGTATAGAATACGTTTATTATTTTCGTTATTTTACAAATGTGTTTTGCTAGATCAAAAAATATTGTAAAACCGTTTTGTCAGAACAAAATTTATGATAAGTGTATTATATTATTAGTGAGGAATACAAATAGATAGTGTGCTTTTGTGATGATCAGCATAGTTTTATATGTATTGGGTTTTGCTGGCTTTGGAAAAGTAATAGAGACAGGGAATTTCCTTTATCACTTTTTTGTTAGCAGAGTAGCCACTACTCCTTAACGTGTGATTTTAACGTTGTGGCTAGCATTCTAACCAAAAAGTGATAAAGGGATAAAGAGAATTACTTTTTTGCGTTTAGGTCTAGATTTGTTTTCCCTGAGTTTCATTCGAAGAGAAACTTTTTTATCTGAAATGCACGGCGCAAATAAAGCAGACTCGACAAATATACAATATTATTCTGACTCAGAAAAACTGAAGTAGGTAAAAATTAATGGATGTACATAATGTTTTGCGGATTCACAAGAAACAAAAACACAAATTAAAAATAATTCGAATCTTGTCTGTACTTTTATTAATAATGAAATTAATTTGCAAAATTAACCGATACGATTCGATGTCTATATTGATATCAGTTGTTCAAATGTGCCCAAATAATATAATAATAAAATATAAATTCGATTGAAATTTACATTTAATTAAAATTGATGCATTTGTTTCATTATACAAAGATTATCCTATGCTTGGATTTATATCTATTGGGTGTTTTGAAACTATAAGAACTTGACAAATTTGCTTTTAACATTTATTTGATATTTAAGGGTGGCGTCGTATCTGGTACTTCAATCCGCCTCATAATAATTCTAGGGTTTGTGAGAAATTGTGAGGTACTCGTTTTATAGGTTAAGCCTTCGCCTTAACGATTACACATCTCAAAGTACAACATTGTTACATCACACACAGGTGGTGAGTCTATTTAGAGCACTAAACGGGTTTTTCAAAATCTATACTTCTTTTAGACCTACATACAAAGGTCTCAAATTTACACAAAGTAAGCGAATAAATGAGAACAAAAAAGTGATGAAAGATGTTTTCGATTTTTTGACTTTTTTTTTCTAAGAATCTCACTAAGCCGGATTTTGCCAGTTTTTCGACTTAAACTCTATCTTCTGTTTAGACGAATGTTTTAGAAGAAGCCATTTTTTCGAATAAGGTAGATTAAATATAATGCGGTAAGAAGTGATGAGAAGGAATTTTTGAATAAACTCTAGAATTCTAGAAAATGAATGAAAGTGAACGAAATGAAAAGTCGAAAAAAAGTTCGTCATGATCAGAAAAAAGTACACAAAGTTGAAGCTGAGATTTCCTGATCAAAGTTGGCTTCAGCTGAATCAAAGATTTTTAACCAATCAGCGTCAAATTTGATATCTCGGTTTAACATTTTGAGCTTAAAAATAATTGAAATTTCTAGAATTCCGATAAGACATTTCCGATAATTTTAGTCAGGCATCGTTTTCGTGGGTCATATCACTCAATGAAAAAATGTTCATAATAAAATGTATCATGGTGGAGAACGGTGTTATGCGGGTTAAGCAAAAAAATATTCGAATTTATGAATTCTAGATTTTGTTCAGATTGTTTGAAAAAAATGATTGCAAACGAGATTTGGTCCACTTTAGTCATAATCGATGCTAATATATATAATTTATTATATAAGGGCTCAAAAAATTACGACGCCACCCCTTAGTTGAGTAAAAATCGTGGTATTTATAGGATAGTAATCCGCTAGATGGGGCATAAACAGGATTGACATTATTTGTCTCTAATCAGCTGAGCGGCGACTTAGTTGTTAATATTGTTCAGAATAATTACATGTATCAATAAATGCGGATTTTAAACATTTTCTAGTTCGAGATTGTTTAAAAACTAATTGTATTGTATAAAATTACGCTAAACCTTGCGCTTAAAAACACAGCATATACAGGGTTCAGTAACCCCCGTGCGGCACGGGCCAGGCTGAGGCTATTCATTGATAAACATTGTATCAAATAAATATCGGAGCACGCCGTGCAAAGGACCATCGGGCTGTCCTCGACTGTATTTATCGGTCAAAAAAACAATAATTTCGGCACATTCTCTTCTTCAAATTTTTAACGCTCCAAAATGTGTGCTCCAAATTACAGGATTTTCTAACAAAAACCTTGGTTAACGTCGTTCTTGTTGCGTGCGAACTTCATTTTTTACAATATCTGTCTTAATTTTTTCTTTGATAAGGCCGTTGAAAACTTCCTGAATAACATTACTGTGTTTGCGTCCTATAAGGAACCCTCTATATAAGGGAAATGTGCAGAAATATGGTCAAAACTACGCTGTTCTTATTTTGGTCATACTCCTCAATAAGGATAATATGGCAAAAATTTCAAAAAATATAAAAATCACCTCTTTTCTAAATACATGAGTGGAAAGAGCAAAGAAAAAAAACAAAAGTCTTCAATGTATTGTCGGTGTTCATCCGCTAATTAGTACCTTAAATACTCTCTGCACGAGTCAAAAAATTCTGAACATATCAAAAAGTTTTTTTCATGGACAAACGAGTAAACAATGGCAAAAAGTAGAGATAAACCAAACAGCTTTTTTTGATGATAAAAAATTGACACTTAATTGCGTTTATATTCAAAAAAGCTAACTATTGGTCAATTCTATTGAAAAAAAAAAACAAAATGGCGCCTATTAACCACCATTTAGTGGGGAAATTTATTCAACATACATTTTTTAAAAGATTAGTGCGAATGGCACTTATGAGTGCACACGCTCAAATGTTAAAAATTTCAGTCAACAGTTTTCAAAAAATACCTGATAAACGGCGACGCTACGATTAGTTGACATACGCCAATTTTAATAGATACCAGAAATTTAATATGTGATTCTGCTAATTTTTAATGGAGATTCAAAAACAACAGTTTATTTTTTTATTTAAAATGGATCGATTTAGGGAAAATTTTATGAAAAAGCGATACAATTTTTTATGAATCTTAACAGCGGTCTAGAAAATAATGTAGGATATTAAATGGTATTTTTTGGTTTACCCAATGATTTCAGTTAGTAAACAAAAACAAAAATTTGGGACAAAACAAAATTTTCATAATGTTTGATTTATTTACATTTTTACGATTTCAAAGATTGAAAAATCGAACTCAAATCATTCCTAAAATAGATAAAAATGATTTTATGAAGCTGAAACATCATAATTAAAATCGGTTCACTAGACTATAAATAAGCATGGAAAAATATACTGACTTCTATTTTCGTTAGTTATAATTGACTCTAGGATTCCCGGTTTATGCCACCCCTTAACTGCCCTGCGAATGCATGCAAAAAATCAAATAATTTTGGTTATGGCTTCAAAACATAGAGTATAATTTAGAAAAAATACTTAAAAATCAAATTTTTTAATATTTTTTTGATGAAATAATTTTTTTCAATGTTTTATTTAACATTGTGTAAGCAAACCGAAAACAAATTTTGAATGCCTTTAAAATTGTAATTATCAGTAAGATATCAGATATTGACCTCCATCGGTTTACCCAAATTCTCATCTAAGAAAATTTGTTGAAATTATTTTTTCGTAAACTACTAAATTTATTTTTATTATTCTAAATTGGAATTCATGGCTACTGATACAAGAAAAATTAAGTTTTGAATGCAGCATAAATATTAAGTATTTCTTAAAGAGGTCTTGGGTCTTTGTTCTCTTCCCGTCTTTAGACGGGAGAAACAATATTTTTTTTCTCCCGTTTTATGTGACAGGGGAGAAAAAAATATTTTTTTCTCCGTCTTTTTTAATGAGGGAGAAAAAAAATATTTTTTCTCCCGTCATGAAAGACGGGAGAAAAAAAATATTTTTTTCTCCCGTTCAGAAAAAATATTTTTTTTCCGTCTCAGAAAAAATATTTTTTAGTGTTTTTGTCAGATTTTATATAGTAAGGTTGCTCTTAGGGTGACGGTTAGAATTAGGATAGGGTTAAGGATGGAATTAGGGTTAGATTAGGTTAGGACTTAGGGTTTAGATTGGATATAGGATTGGGATTAGAGTTAAGGATTAAGGGTGTAGAGTTAAGGTGAATATTTGGCTTTTTTGAGATAGGTTCTTCGGAGCTATTTTTTCGGTATCAATATAGCAAATTGTTGGCTCTGAAAATCAATTTTTCACGTATTTATGCACGTTGCTGCGTCATACATTGTATTGATGTTAAAATTTCCTTAATTTTCATAATTGAAATTTATTATTGAAAAACATAACAAAAATCGAACAAAACGGATCGATCTAGAAATTTGAAAAAAGACGGGAGAAAAAGACGGGAGAAATAAGACGGGAGAAAAAAATATTTTTTTTCTCCGTCTAGGCAAAAGCCGGGAGAAAACAATATTATTTTTCTCCGTAAGAAAAAAAGACGGGAGAAAGAAAAATATTTTTTTCTCCCGTCTTTTCGATAGACCGGGAGAAGAAATAATTTTTTTCTCCGTCAAAAAACGGGAGAAAAGACCCAACCTAGAAAGAGAATTCGGAATTTCGAAAATTTTTTGTCCCGAAAAGTGATTTTTTTCTGGAATTGACAAGCGGACAAATATTAGCAAAGTTCATTATCAAATACATTTTTCAATAGCTTAAAATAATATTCAGCCATATTTGCTATACAATGAAAAAACAAAAAATTAAAACGAATTAAAAGGCCCTTTAATGGGTAAGAACAAAAAGTTGCGAAAATTAACCTCAGTTAACACAAAAGTGCAATAATAATGAAATTAAACGCTTAATTTATATTTGAACTACTCATATAAAATTTCAATGATTTTCTATGCTCTGTCTAAAATAATATATGTTTTATACAAATTCTCTAGTAAAATGACTCTTAAATTTTTGTGGAATATTTATTTCTCGTGATAAGAAAGCTTTAACTCTCTTCTTTCTTTCGCCCTACGCATTCTTATGTAATCATATTTGAAGTTTTTGAACTTCGAGAAATGCTCTATTAAACCGAGGCCCATACTGTAATGGCATAAGAGTCTTAGAAATTGTTACGAATCCTTTTAACCAGAATACTCAGGCTGGCCATATCTGGCACTGTGACTTGCGAGCCCTCTGTTTAATAAGTTTAACTTTTTCTGATCACATTTTTATTCAAAATTATCGCATTTTTGCAATTCTCTATCTATTGGCCTATTTATTTTTCTCTATCTTTTAGTTTTGAGATAAAGCAGATGTTGTGACCTAAATTGGGGCCTAGAAAAAATTCAAATGAGATTTGAACTTGAAAATGAAAATAAATTTGATTTAAGATTTTGCCTATGATTTAAGAATTATTTTATGTCGCAAAAATGAAAAAAATATTCATAAAAATCTGAATTTTTGCTTTATTTTTGCTTTTCACACATAAAATTTTGTTTCGATTTTCTCAACAAAAAGTATTTTTGCAAAAAATTTAATGATTATATTTATTTTCGGTGGCAAAATATGAAGTGTCCGATAACCTATATGTTACTTGATACTATTTATTTGAAGCTGGTAAAAGTGGACACAAAAAGCGTCGCGACGTGTCCCTTCACTATAATTCTTTGTATTTTTTTGTCGCAAAACTTGATGAGAAGGACTTTTGCGTTGTTATTAGACGCGAAAAGATATCGCAAAAGGTCTCTTTACGGCGGCAATTCAGGCAGGTATTTTTTTATAATTTATATTTGAAAAACTGATTTCATAACCGTTTTTCTTTCAATTTAAGGTCTTTAGACACAAATGCCATATGTTTACGATATTCTCTCATAAAAAAAATATGGTAAAAAAAACGAAAAATTATATTTTGTCATTATTTTTTCTATCAAATAATTGTTGAAGCTTCGAATTAAGTAGTTTGTATTTTCGTACGAATAACTTGATAAAAATAGATTTTTAAAGTCAGGTGGTCAACTATTGGGCCACGCTTGAGCTACGTCATTGTTTTGAAATCTGAGTATGATGGGTTAAGGGGTCTTCCACGTGATTTGAGTACTTTTGAAAAAGGCATATTAAGTAATTGAAAAAGTACTCAAATTCGTCAAAATCCAGGTCAACTTCAAACGTTTTTAAGACTTTTTTCTCATTACAAAAGTCGAATAAAATCACGTGACGAAAGTAATTCAAAAATAAGGTTTGGAAATTGTCATACGATAAATCTTATTTCTCGAAAAATAAGATCTAGTGACGTGTTGGGAAAATACTTATTATGTCAAAACTCTTAAATTAGGTGTTATTGGCCCAAAAAAATTCTAGATTTGAAGGTCACCGTGATCGTTTTTGGACTTTTGGTGGTACATGGAAAAAAAGTCTAAAACTTCTAAGAACTTTTCCATTATTTTCAACAGTGGATTTAGAATTTTTGAAAATAAAAACAGTACTATTTTGCCGACCTGTATTTTTGAATATACGGCACGTGATCATTTTCGGGCTATGGTGTAGTGGAAAAAAAAGTCTTAGAATTTTTTTCTGATCAGATGAAAGATCGACGAATTGCAAAAATAATTCCTGTTTACAGTGAAAATTTTCAAAATAAAAACGCACGAAACGTCATATTGTTAAAAAGTTAATTAGTAACTTTATAACTGTTTGTCATAATGATTAAGCGTCCGTAAATGGATAAATGGTGATATGGCGCGCGTCGTCAGAAATTCGAGTCAGAGGTATTATTAAGGTCATTTAAAATATTTTCAGTCCTTATACTTTCCTGCTTTCGATGAAATATACGCCCGTTTATTTTATCAGATGCAACATTTAAAACCTTAATTTTGGCATCTCTTTATTTTGGGTTGACGTATAAATGCCATAAGATCAAAATAAGGGAAAAAATTAATAATCCAAATTTTGATAAAATAAATAAAATTGATGTTATAGTAATTTTATTAAGCTTCAATAAAAGACCGATAGAGTCGAATTCCCCTGTTTTTTAAGAGGGAGGAACTTTTTTACGTCTATTTGTTTTTTTCCAATCTCTTCACCGGTTGCCCTTTGGCTACATTTTATTATAAATGGGTACTGTCCTTATACAAGAACAACCGTTACAGAAAATAAGCGAATTTAGAATGAAACCCGAGCTTTTTTTGTTATACGAGATCAGTTATATTATTTAGCACAAAATTCAATAAAATAAAATTAGTCGTTTTTTTGATTCAGAAAATTTCTTTCTGGGAAAAATAAATATGAAGAGAGATTTTCGGATGGAATAAAATGGAATTAAGAGGGTTAGCCATGTGTCTGTTCTTGTAATTATTCTGCTTTTATTTACCATAACTCTTTTTAAAGAGGGTGATCAGGCGGAGCTTGTGAAAGATGTGGAGAGACTAATAAATTTAATTAAATTTTGGAAAACAGTATTTTATTATAGAAATTGTTTATTATAATTAGACCAAAATTTTATTTTTTAAGTGAAACTATTATTTTCGTTAACAATGTGTAAAATGAAA
>SCLH01000051.1:433579-454837 GCA_004367855.1 Oikopleura vanhoeffeni | reverse complement strand
CGAGAATATGTCAAATTAGGGACCGGGATACCCTTAAGTTCTTAGATAGCTCAAACTAACCACAACTACTTAAAAATAAATTCAAAAAATGGTCCGAATCAGACCATTGTTTCCATTTTTAATCAAAAACTGATAGTTTAACAATTTCAGTGATTTCAGAAAAAATCTAAAATGGTCCAATCCGGACCAATTTTTTTCACTTAATTATTCACAAGATTAAAAACTTAATCAAATAAATCGTTTTCAAAAGCCGAATTATATAAAAATTTTGGCTAAAAAATGGCTAATATGTCCGAGGAGGCCCCGTATTCGATGTTGCACAAGCAAACATTTGCCGATAATTTTCGCAGGTTTTTTTGTTATAATAAATCCTACAAATGCTATGTTGCAAAAAATCATCCTGCAAATATGTTTATTTATTCAGCAACCGAAAATGAGAATGTTGCAGTGTAATCATAACTTTCAGCAGGTGTGATTGTCGCAGTTGGGAATTCAGGTTGATTTGGAGTGTCAGGAAAATGTTGAGTCTCCAAACAAAATGCACTTTGTTTCAAATATTTGACTCCGCTTTTACCTTCTTGGCCCCTGACNAAGTCAACATCAAAAGACATAATACTGTTGAGCTTCATTTTTAAAAAAAAAACCCATGCAATTTGTTTTTATTTCAAACTTAGTTTCAGTGTGCAAATGACCTACGAGTTGAAAGAGAAATGTAAAGAGCTGAAATTGGCAATTCATAATTATTAAACAAAATTACATTATTTTGAAAAAATATGGTTTCACACCATCTGACAGAGAACTTGATTAGGTTGGCAGTTGGTCAGCTGATTTTAATTGCATTTGGTACTAAATGCATATCTTATTTTTGCATTCTTAATTTTTTTTTACATTTTATTATGACCCGCAATGACATCATTTTTCAAAAATTTGAATTTACCCGAATTTCACTGTTTCGTTTTATTAGGTTTTGGGAGAGGAGTAATTATTTTTACGCATTTTGTAACAGTTTTATTATTTAATTATTACGACTTCATAAGTTTTATAGAATGGAATGTAGGCTGGCCGCGGACTATCTAGAAAATGGACGTGTCAAAAACACCCAAATCAAGAAAACCGTTTTGTTCGAAGTAATTCTCTAATATTTTTCTCGTTTTGATAAATTTTTGTATGCGTCAAATTAAAATGCGGAGATTTTTTCTTCAAGAACTGATGGCTGCGATAATCGATAAAAGAGCTGTAAATCAAATTTATGTTTTTGTTATTTTTCAGTCCCACTACAAGCTATAAATCAAGTTTAAGAGACATGTCTTTTCCTATTTTTCTTGAGAGTACTAAACTGATAATTCTTCAATTTAATTTGATCAAAAATTTATTTTAAAAAACGACTGCGAATAACCCTGGCTGGTCAATATTTATCTTGTGAAATATGAGCTAAAAATAACAGAAAAATTATTAAAGAAAATACTTATTTTTAATAGTTCTCTCACTCAAATCTCTCTCCTTTAATACAACTATGTTTTTTTTAATTGTATAATTTGTGCTAACCATATTTATCATTTTCAAAACGACAGTCTACGATGTTCTAAAACAAAAATTAGAACACGTTTTGACCTGACCGCTTTTTTGAAAATCAGTTTATTGAGAAATTTTTTTTTTACTAGACCACTGTACTTGGCTGATTTTTTTTTTCATGGTTTTAATCAACATTAGGTCTCCCGTATTCTGAATTTAAAATTGAAAAATAAAAATAATCTAAATCATTTATTTTAATTTGTTCATCTAAAAGGTTCAAAATTGAAAAACAAAAAATTTTTCAAACGTGACCAAAATTTAGCAAAAATAGACAAAGTGCAAATATATTTTAGGGGGTAGAGGGGCGACCCTTTTTTGAATATTTTGACTTTGAGCAAAGATTGTTGAGATAACGAAACATTGTAAAGGTAATTAAAATAAAATTATCAATGCTTTAAACAATTTTAAATCACCACAAAATACTTTATTATTTTATGACATCACCAGTAAGGCTAGAGAGCATTTTTCAAAAACGCAATGTGCTTTCCTACTCTGGTGGATTTTGATCACGATAAGGACCGGCTTTTGAAAAAACATTTCTTCAAATTGAATTTATTCTTCAGCATGACAAAAAACCCCCGAATTAGCATAAAAATTTTTCAAAACGTCAATTTCGGATCCAAATTTTAATTTCGATAACAAAAAAAAACCCGAATATTTTGCACGGTTTTCGGACTCATTGTGACATACAAAAACTTCAATTATTTAATTCAGCGTGATCTCCGGCAAGTTCTCACAGCAAATTTTTTGAATTGTCAAAATTCGTTCTCCAAAGTCTCACAGGGCATGTAAGTTGATGTTTCCCTAGGCGTCAAAATTTCTGGTACTTAAAAAATGTCCTAATTTTGCTATAAACTTCGTTCTAGAAGAAATCAACCTCCATTTACACAAAATTTGACCTAAAATAAAAGAAAATTTCACAGGTTGGTGCTAGACAGCAAAACAGTAAATCCGAGGAATTTGTTATCCATGATTCGCAAAAATGGAATTAATTTTGATAAAAAAACTATGGCAAAAGGATTGAAACTTTAGCTATTAAAAAACTTTTGATTTTACTAATAAAAATATACGCAGATGACGCTAGAGAGCAAAATCATCCGAATTATGAATTTTTAGAGAATGTGAATTTCATACAAAAAAAACCCCAATCTTGTTTCCTCCGTTTCCGGGCTCATGTGACATACAACAACTTAAATTTTTTTCAGCAAGAATCTCCGTTAAGTTCTTCGCAGCACAAATTTTGCAATTGTTAAAATCCAAATTCGCCTCCAGAGTCTCACCAAAACCTGTAAGTTTGATTTCCCAGGGTCAATATTTTTGAAACTAAGAAATGTCAAAATTTCATCAGAAACAGCCTTTAAGGACATCGACCCAAATGATCACAAAAAATGACTAAAAAAATTCGAAAAAAGTTCACAGGTGGTGATAGAGAGCAAAAATAAATTTTATTAGTAATCATGCTCTAAAATGCTAAATTTGATCTATAACTACGAAAAAAACTTTATCACAGGAAACTTTTTTATAAATTACCTGCCGATGTGCTAAGAGCAGAATCACCGAATTGATAAATTTTGAGAAAAGGTGGAAAAACCAAAAAAACGTTTCTCAATTTTAGCGGCAGACTTCATCAAATTTTCAATTTTATTAAATATTTGATAAAAAAGAATTGCACAATTTCATTATTGTTCAAATAACAGAATTTTTATCGGAAATGATACTCGGAGCCGCTAGAGAAAGCAAAATTGCGTTTTGAAAGGCAGAGTAGATTTAGGAAACTGATTTCGTTAAAAATTACATTTGGTGTCGACTTCGTGAAAATTTTTCATGGCTTCAAAAAATTTCAGATTAAACATTTGTAAAGAAATAAGCTTTCCAATTCGGCCGTAACCGAATTAAAAAAGGAGCTTATGTTTTTTAATTTAAATTGCGAAAATTGAGCCCCAAATCGATTGGAAAATTTTTTATGTTTTTTAATTAAAATTTGTTTTTAAAACGCGCCTCCAAAATCGGGCCGGAGGCCGATTAAAGCGGATAGTTTTATGTTTTAATCAAAATTTTTTGAAAAATGAGCCCCAAATCGGCGAAGGCCGATTTGATGAAGTTTTATGTTTTTAATTGAAATTGTTTTAAAACGCGCTCCAAAATCAAAGGGAGTTTTATGTTTTTCATAAAAATTTGTTAAAAAACCGCTACAAATCTGCCGGAGGCCGTATTAAAGGAGTTTTATGTTTAATTTTAAATTTGTGAAAAAATGAGCCCCAAATCGGCCGGAAGCCGATTGATGGGAAGTTTATGTTTTTAATTAAAATTTTTTTTTAAAAACGCGCTCCAAATCGGCCGGAGGCCGATTTAAAGGGAGTTTTATGTTTTATATTAAAATTTGTGGAAAAAAATGAGCCCCAAATCGGCCGAAGGCCGATTGATGGAAGTTTATGTTAATTTAATTAAATTTGTTTAAACGCGCTCCCAAATCGGCCGGAGGCCGATTTAAAGGGAGTTTTATGTTTTATATCAAAATTTCGTGAAAAAAATGGAAGCCTCAAATGCCGAAGGCAGATTGATGGAAGTTTTTTATGTTTATTAATTAAAATTTGTTTTAAAACGCGCTCCAAAGTTTCGGCGGAGGCGATTAAAGGAGTTTATGTTTAATATTTTAAAATTTGTAAAAAAAATTGAGCCCCAAATCGGGCCGGAGGCCGATTTTAAAGGAGTTTATGTTTTAAATTTAAATTTCGTTTAAAAATTGGCCCAAAATCGCGAAGGCCGATCAAAGGGAGTTTTATGTTTTTCATAAAAATTTGGTTTAAAAACGCGCTACAAATCGGCCGAGGGTCCGATTAAAGGGAGTGAGTTTATGTTTCATATTTAAATTTTGGAAAAAATGAGCCCCAAATCCGGTCAAAGGCCGAATTTAATAGGGGAGTTTTATGTTTTTAATTAAAATTGTTAAAAATGAGCCCAAATCGGCCGCGAGGCCGATTAAAGGGAAGTTTATGTTTTATATTTAAATTTCTTTGTGAAAAAATTGAGCCCCTTTCAAATCGGCGAACGGTAGTTTTTATGTTTTTAATTTCCCAATTTGCTAAAAAGCGCCCCAAATCGGCGAGGCCGGTTGAAGAGAGTTTTATGTTTTTAATTTGTTAAAAATGCGCCCAAATCGGCCGGAGCGCCGAATTAAAGGAAGATTTTTATGTTTTTAATTAAATTTGTTGAAAAAATTGAGTCCCCAAATTGGCCGAAGGCCCCGATTTTAAAAGACGAAGTTTTATTGTTTTCAATTCCAAATTTGTGATTTAAAATGAGCCCAAATCGGCAAAGGCCGATTTTAGAGAGTTTTATATTTAAATTTGTAAAAAAATGAGCCAAAAAAATTGCAGAAGGCCGATAAGGAATTTTTCTATTTTTGATTTAAATTTGTTAAAAATGCGCCCAAAATCGGCGAAGGCCGATTAAAAGAGAGTTTATTGTTTTAATTTAAAATTGTGCAAAATGAGCCCCAAATCTGATAGCAAAAATGTTAGGAAGAGTAAGCTTTTTAGTGTTCAAAATGTTTGAAAATTGTGTAGCAACGCTTTCATATGCCTCCACGTACTCAAATTAGTCAAAAAAAAATTCCAGGGTCAACTTCAAACGTTTTAAGACTTTTTCTCATATACAGGATAAAGCTCTGAATAAAATCACGTGGAACGAAATAATCAAAAATAAAAGTTTAAAAATATGTCATAAATAAATCCTTATTCTTGAAAAAATAGATCACGTGAACGTGTTTGGAAAATTTTATTATGTTTCTAAACTCTTAAATTTTGGTGTGTATTAGTCCTCAAAACTTTTTCGGCGTAATTTTGGAGTACTATTTGCGGGGTACTTGGGCCAAACCTCATTTTCTTAATTGAAGGTCACGTGATCGTTTTTCGGACTTGGTGTAATGATAAAAAAGTCTTAAAAACTTCTAAGGAACCACTTCACTTCTTTCAAAAATGATTTAAGCAATTTTTGGAAAAAAAAACGTACTACTTATTTTACCAACCTTATTCCTTAAATATACGCGTCCCACGTGATCATTTTGGGGCATAAGTGTAATGGGAAAAAAGTCTTTAGAATTTTTTTTTCTGATCACGATGAAAGGTTTAATTTTGTGATTTAAACAATTTTGCAAAAAATAAGTACTGTAATACAGTAAAAAATTTTCAATAAAAAAAACGCACAAACGTCATTTTGTCTTAAAGTTTATCGATAACTTATAAACTGGTTCTTGTCATTAATGTTTAAGCTTCCCGCGTTAAAATGCCGATTTAATGGTGAATGGTCACGTACTTTGCCGGAAATCGAGTCTTACGAGTTAAAGTTTGCTCTTGTGTTAATTTCACATTTCATGCTCATGCCATTAACCTGGCAGTATCGGCTTTCTTTTATTTTTGATTTTGAAAAGGGTTTTGAAAAAATGTCTTTTTTAGGCATTTAAAAACGAGTTTTCACATGGAATTGTTAATTGTCCGAACAGATAAAAATTTGAAGGGCAGCCAGCGGGCACGTGCCAAGCTTCTCTTGCTCGCCAAATTGGTAATCTAGGAAAGGCACGAGACCTACTGAAGGTATTGTCAAATATCTCTAGTAGTTGATTCACTACACTTATGGCACTAACCATAATAAAAATTCTTACTCAGACAAACGATTATCAGGAGTTAAGTTTCAACTACTTACTAAATGCGTCAATTATTTAGCATTCAATCAGGGACGCCTGCTTTTCCAAAATCTACAATAATGATGAAGAAAAGTTTTGAGCATCGCTTTATGACCAATCAGATTGTCAACGGTGACCTGAAATCTACAATTTATCTCCAATTTGTAAGTTTTGTGGAGCCTTCGGCTCCCCAAAAACTACAATGGCATAAAATTTTGAGATATTCGATTGTCATTAAAAATACAAAATTTTATTTGACTAATCAAGAACGTTGCTTCTTTAATTTTTAACAAAAAACTTTATCCATATTCCCACTTGCCTAAAAAATGAGTCGTTGTCTTGTGTTCCATTTGGGCACCGCTAAGCACGCCTTTGCTTTCCGTACCCAAATTGGTCTGCATTAATTTTTTTTATTCAGGTCAATTTTGGTAAACGGAAAGCACGGCGTTGCCCAAAATTGGTCCTGAATGAAATATATTGTTGTGAAAAAAAGCGCAAACGTCTATGATTATGCGTAATAAGGGTGGTTGAAGAATTTCACCCGACTGCACTGTCATTACAGTGATTGACATTAACTTATGCCGCATTAGTAGGTCAGTTACTGCGGAGAAGCTTATCTGGCAAAAACTAGACTTCTTCAGTACGAATTCTTTGAGTTAATGGGGGTTATTAACTTTTTTCAAAAAGAATTGATTCCGACCATGAAAAAAAAATTTGGAGCCACCAAGTAGTCACAATTTTAGAATGAAAAAAAACAACCTTTTGGGCTTTAAAACCTGCTATAAGGTTTATTTATTATTGATTTTTTGTTGTTTATTATAACCGATCGCCGTTCAAAAAAAACTCAAAGGCATTCGTACTGAGGGCTTATTTTGCAGATAAGTCTTGCCAGTACGGACCCTACTTATGCGGGATAAGTTATGTCTATCACTGTGCTCCAGTGCAGTCGGTCTTGGATTCCTCAACCACCCCCTAATGACGGCATAATCATGAAGGTTGCGTTTCAAACTATTTTTTATTCAGACCAATTTGGGTAGGCTAAGCACGCCCGTGCTTTTCCGTACTCACCTGAGCAAAGTAACTGAGGACACAAAAGTCTATTTGGCCAATTTGGGTACGGAAGCACGACCCCCTAAAAAAGGGGGAACTTAGGGAAACCGATGCGTCATTTTTTGGCCTGCGGCTCGAAAATCGGCGCGCTGTGCAAATAAAGTGTGGTTAGCTGAGCGAAAAGGGTTAGAAACAAAGCTGTGGTAGCACGTTACATAATTTAGACTTTGTTTTATTACAAATAATATTTTTGAAAGGTAATATGTTTTACTCAGAATCTCGGGAACTCTGAGAAAGTTAAGTGTGTTGGTCAAGATACATTCTTTGTTTCAGTTGTGACAACTGCGCTCGAATATATTTTGAAAAATTCCCTCGATTTGACTTTGATTGCAGCCAAAATATTCTTCATTGTTTCCGATTTTTAGTAGGCATAATCATAACAGATTCCAATTGAATATCGTAATCCAATTCATGGAATTTTCATTACAAAATTTTCTTGAGAGTTTTTCTTCTCTATCTAAAACGATCGATTTTCTTTTTCTCACATTATCGTTTAATGTGTAGTTTGCATGAATTTTTTTAGCGCGTTTTCTTTAAAATTCTTTAGTACTTTGCAAATTTTTAGGAAAAACGCAAAATCCTTGTACCAGAAAGATCTTTTATAACTCTATTAGACTTTTCCAAGACAATTTGTACTTTGTAGTTATGTTGCCTTGAAAAATAATTGAATTATAAAAATCGTAATTACCAGGGTTGAATGGGAGGAATTTTCAAGGAAAAAAATAAAATTTGTTCAGATATTGAATAAAATTCTGAAAAATTTCTGTTTCTGGCCTTTATCGTTATTTAATAATTTAATTTGTGGTGTGTCTTTTGAATACATTTTAACAATTTTGAAGAATTTCCGGATTGTGAAGTGGCAAAAAAAAGAGCAACCTGTCAAAGTGCGCCAAATTGGCAATATTGGAGAATCCTTAAAAAATTAGGCCGCTACCTTTGATTTAGAATTTTTCAATAAAACATTCGCATTCAAATGTACCGAACCAAAGAACGTTATTTCGAAGCGGGACAATTAGCTCGTTTATTTTTGGCATAAACACACTGTAAAATCACACAGTTTTTTTTGGTGACGAATTATTGACGATATTTAACTGGTAAAATTTTTCCATTTTTCTTCAAAATTGCCATAAAAAAAGGAGTTGTCTAAAGCCCTGATGGTGACATTACAAGAAGATGTGGAATTTTTACGGTATCCTTGCAGTAACAATCTTTCACCGTTATCGGATGTTCGCAGATATGGCAGATCTTACTGTATCGGTTTCATTGATAATATTATTATTTTACTTATTATGTCCGGAGTTACGTTCAGACATTTTTATAAATTATGATTAAAATCTAATCATTATATACAATTAATTATGAGCTTCTTAGCACCTCTATGTGTATTCACTTTCACCTGTAATCACCAATAATGGGTCAGATATTGATTGTCAAACTGTTTCAAAAATGTAACGGTTTTGTCTCAAAACTGTTTCGCTCGCTACCACACTTTGTTTGCCACAGCGCGCCGATTTTTCGAGCCCAGCCAAAAAAATGACCATCGCGTTTTCTGAACCTCCGCCTAAAAACCAATATTAATGAAATTTTCCGTGAGGCGCAGAATTGCAGGAAATAATTTAACCGTAACCTTTTTTATATTTTCTAGATAGATGGGCGCTCGAATTATAATGGGTTTTTTGAAACATGAAATAATACAATTGTTATACTTTTTTATTTAAACCTTTTTTTATAATTCTAGATTCAAAAAAAAATATTTTAAGATTTTGCTTTACTAGTTATAATTTTCTGACCAGTATTTTTACTAGTTATGGTGAGAACTGTAATCAGGTGGGATTCAGTTTTTAACAATTCCATCAAATAATTTATTAATTTTAGCGTTATAAAAAATACAACTTATTCAAAAATAATGGTGGACAGCCATTTCAAAATTCACTACATGGTGGCAAAAAGGATTCGAATAAAGTAAATTGGGGAATGACAGAAATCCAAATGTTTGTAAAACTCGACTATACACATCAATTGATGGCGAAGAAGGTTATCCCGGATAACTTGAAGCAGGTTACAATCATTTCATAATCTGACTCAACTAACCGGTTAAGCTTTCTTCTGTAATTAGTAAATTGGCTCAGTTTTTTAAATTTTTGACGTAAAAAAAATCTACAAAGTTCAAATAAAATAATCCCACCAAGTCAACTATCTAGGAAGTTAAAAATCACTTCTTAATACTATTTTTTCGGAAATCTTGATATTTAAACCGCTGGCTCAGATTCCATGTCGATTTTTTTTTTCATTTTTCCTTAAGACGCGCGGTTACATCGCTCCTGTCTAGACGCTCCTTGAGCTAATATGAAAAAAAATAACGAAATTTCAAATTTTGGGCTTGAACATGATCGTACAAATGTAAGATATAACATTGCAATTCTGTGTGGTCGTTTTTTATTAATCATGAACAAAATACAATATTAATTTTTATACATATTTTTTTTTTAAACTGACATATTGAAACTCCGTTTAAATATTAATTAAGCTTTTTAAAGCAATTGCTGCTGTTTTTGTAATGGATCAAAAAGATCAGTTTTGAGGACTTTACAACGGTCCTTAATTAATTTCGCTTAATATTAAAATATAGCGTTTTGTATTTTAGGTCCACCAGTTATTATTACCTTGTAAATGGTGAATTGGTTCTATCCGTTATGATCGCCGAAACTTGTGCGAGAAACGGTTGTCAAGTTTGACAAATCATACTTATTTCAACTTAGTGGGCTAGAATTGCAAATCTTGAAAATCATCAAGTCACTTCTTTTTTGCAGATGCGTTGTATCCAGGTAAAATACGCAGCAGTAAGAAAGCTTAAATAATAATCTTCAAATGCGATAATTCAAAAATCGTAAAAATAGAACCAAGCGACTAAAATTCAGACACTTTCCGGAGTTTCCAAAATTCTTAATTTCTTCAAAAAAAACTTGGATCTTGTTAATTGCAAAAAACCAGGGAGGGTCTCGTGGTTAACGCGGTACGCAAGTGGTTGGTCTGAGTAGTACTAAAGTGGCAATGGGATCGCGAGTATAGGATAGATACATTTCATTCACTCTCTCAGAATTCTCATTCTTTTTCAGTTTGGCCGACAAGCCTCCAAAATGTCAAATTTCACTGCACTCACCCTCTTTTAACTCGTAGACTCGTTTTCCCGGCAGTGTGGACATTTACACTTAAATCGCATTTTACGATGCTTAACTTAATGACAAGATCAGTTATCAAAGTTATCGATTAACTTGAAAGACAAATTGACGTTTTGTGCGTTTTTTTTGGAAATTTTTACTGTATTACAGTACTTATTTTTTCAAAAATTTTTTAAATCACAAAATTAAACCTTTCATCGTTGATCACGAAAAATTCTAGACATTTTTCCATTACATCAATAGCCCGGAAAATGATCAGTGACCGTATATTTTAGAATAAGGTTGGTAAAAGTAGTACTGTTTTTTTTCAAAAATTGTTCTTTAAAATCAATTTTTGAAAGAAGTGAATGGTTCTTTAGAAGTTTTTAAGACTTTTTTCCCCCATTACACCAAATTCCAAAAGCGATCACTGACCTTCAAATTAGGAAATAAGGTTTTGATGAAACCTTAACAAATAGTGATCAAATACGCCGAAAAATTTGGGCCAATAAAACCTAATTTAAGATTTTTGACATAATAATATTTTCCAAACACGTCACGGTTGATATTATTTTTCAAGAATAAGGATTATTTATGACATATTTTAAACCTTATTTTTGGATTATTTCGTCACGTGATTTTATTTCAGACTTTCATGTAATGAGAAAAGTCTTAAAAAACCGTTTGAAGTTGACCCTGGAATTTTTTGACGTAATTTGAGTACTTTTTCAAATTACTGGTATATTGATACTATATATTTTTTTCAAAAGTAGTCAAATCATGCGGAAGACCCCTTAAAAGAATCGGTAACGAAATTTCTAAGACTTTATTGCATTACAGTATGGCTCGGTTTAAAATAGAGCATTTCCAGAAGTCAAACTTTTGGAAAAAAAATGATAACGCATAGACGCCTACGTGATCGCGCCTACGTGATCGCATGAAGGATCATTATTCACAACACAAATATTTAACAAATAAATTTACGAGATATTTACTAGAGAATTTTTGTAAAAACATTAAACATGTTTAGACAGACCGTAGAAAAATCATTTGAAGTTTCATATGAGGTAATTGCAAATATAAATTAAGGTATTAATTTTATCTCATTATTGCACTTTTATAGTCGAGTAATAGTAAATTTCGCAACTTTTGTTTTCTTATCCTTATTAAATGGCTTTAAATTCGTTTAAAATTTTATTTTGTTATTTTATTTGTATAGCAAATTGGCTGAATATTAATTTTAAGCTATTGACAAATGTATGTTCATAATTGAACTTTGCTTATTGGCTCGATTTATGAATGGTCACTAGTTGCCGGAAATTCGAGTTCTGGGTTACAGATTTCATGTCTAAAGTCTACGAGTTAAGGGGGTTGTGGTTCTAATTAAAGCAAGAGTGAAGAAAATTGTTTTTTTGTTCTCGAATCGTGGGAAAAAAAACTATTATGAAAAAATTAACGGCTCTGATTGGACAAGCGACGCAGAAGAACCAACCACGCACTGCATCATTATGTTTTTTTTTATTTTTCCCACCGTGGTGCATGGAAATTTATATAGAATGAATCCGTTTTTCACGCTTAAAACCAACGAGAATTACTTTTTCAACGCGCGAGAATATCCGAAAAATTTATACGTTTCAAAGATGGTATTGTTTTATTTATTTGAAGCAAATTGACCGAGAATTACAGATTTTTCGGAATTTTCATTTTTACCGCCCTTAAAAACCAAAGGAGATTTTTTTAAAATGGGCGAAAACCGCAGAATTATCCGGAATTCCTACTTTATATATTTGTTTAATTCATGATTGAATTTCAATTAAAGCAAAATTGCCTAGATTTAACCAATTTTGTCGGATAAGAGAATAATATTTAACCGGTTTTTAGTGCGGCACCAGTGAGTCACACTTGGACCAGAAATCAAAAAAATTTTCATTTGCAGTTGTTTTGAAAGAGAAGGTTTAAAGTATCCACTATTTTTTTTTTTTTTTTTTTTTTTTTTTTTTCTCATTTATTTCTTATCGAACCCTTCCAGCCTGCTGAAGAAAAGTGGCCAATTCCCCAGCAATTTCCAACATTTCTACCACCCACAACCCCTTAAGGGTATGCGACTCTGATTTTGACATCCTTTATTAGGTAAAAAATATACTGAAAACTAACAGTTCATGAGAAAAACCGGGGGAATTGCTAATTTGTGATCTATCCTTAATCTTCCGAAAAATTACATCACAAATTATTTTTGCCATACACCAATATGGTGCAGTACCCGTAACACAGGTGACATTTTTCAAACTTCAAAATCTATTCCCTCCCAGACGGTATATCAAATTGAGCTCAAAATTCACAGATTCACGTAACGGGTAGTATTATAAATTTTTCATCGAGAGCTTTTTTTTGGATCTGGCAACTGAACAATTCTCTAGAACGCCAAATAACCGACGATTTAAACAGTTCAGACTTCAAAAATTCTATCTCCTCTGAGGATATGTTTGCAAAATAGCTCAAATTTTATCAAGTAATTCCTTCAGAAAATTTTTTAAAGAGATAATCGAGAGCCTTTTTTTTGCAATTTCAGAGCTAGAACTCGGAAATATGATTTTTTGGTCATTTTCCGAAAAAATTTCGAAAAAAAAGTGCCTTCGATTTTTTTTCGAAAGTAGGCAAATTTGAGGGCAAACGTTATTCTTAACTTCATCTTTTAAAAAATTACTTAGAAAAAAATGCGAAAATTTCGAAAAATTTTTTTTTGAATGATTGAGGTTCTTAGTTTTACACTTAATTATCACCCCGTATCAATTTCAAGCATGTTTAATAGCCCCTAAGCCTTTATTTAATCAGAGTCGCATACCCCTTTAAAGGTTTCCATTAGCAAAATGAACTTTTAAAACCTAATTACTTCTCGCCATAGGACATTTACAAAACCTACAAAATTTCTGCTGGGTTAGTATCTTAATCTTTGAAAGGCTTTCAAATGTTAATTAACGATCTAATTGTTGAACCAACCGGTAAAAAGTTAACCGCGAGCTCAAAATGTTTTTTTTTTAAAACGTATTTTGTTCGGTCTATTCAAGAAAATTTCAAACTTTGCTGATATATCTGTGAAATTTCCAATGCGGAACAATCTTTGTTCTATACTTTATTTTAATCACCAAAAATGTATCAAAAACAGTTTTTTGCTATTTTCAGCCACGGAAAATTATATTTTTAAACATGTTACTTAGCAAACTATTTCTATAATGAACATGTGCTTTTTTGAAAAAAATTTTCCAAAAATGTCTTCTTCTGAGTTTACGATTTCATTTTTTTGAACTCAACCATAACGATTTTGAATATTTATTTTTGACATGTAATGTCAATATACCCCTTAAGGACTCACATAACGATTTGAATATTTATTTTTGACATTAATGTCAATATACCCCTTTTAAAAGGGGAGGAGGAGTAACCGACAGAGGTCTACAGGGTGTAAGCATTTTTTCCCTTCTTTTTCCAATTGGAGGCGATGAAACTCTAATGGAAAACGATTAATTTCTAACAAAAAACCTACGTCTTTTCTCAGATTCAACCAATTCCAAAACGGCGTAAAAATCAAGGTCTATCCAATTTTTGAAAAAAAGAACAGAAAAACCTTACACCGCCTGTATATCTTGATATCTAACACATGCTACGAAGCTTTATTCTGCGGCATCGTAATTTTGTTTGTCGCTTTCATCCAGAAAAAAAAAAAATTTCGATCAAAAAAAATCCCAAAAATTTGGAATTTTTTTTAGGTTATTTATGCTGTATTTTGATTTTAATGCTGCTATTAGATTTTTTCTATGTATTTTTTTTCGAAATTATGCTCTGTATTTTGAGCAGACCATATCATAATTATTTAGTGGTTTATCGGTTCCCTTTGTTATGTTAAGATATAGGAAAAAATTATTTAAATTACACTTTTTCTTGAAAAAAAAAATTAAAATTGGTTGTAAATCTGGCGAATTAGACACTAACCGAATACTTTGAACTCTCGCATAAACAAACCAAAGAAGATATTGTTTTAAAACGAATTCCATTTATTAACTGGCAGCACACAATTTTTTTGTAAAAAAACGTGCTTTTTTATTAAAAAAATCTGGACATTCAGTGCCTCCAAATGAATGGTATAAGTACTCAGATACACCCAAAACAGTCAATTTAACAGTGTAAACTTCTTCGATTATGAGCAAATTAGACTGAAAATTACATTTCTAATTCCACTACTTCGTAAAAAACCATTTAATAGTTGGGCCGTTTATAAAAATTAAAATTTTTTTTTGACATCTCATGACTAAATGAAATGATACGAATTTAGTCAAAAACCGGGGATTTTTAAACCAGTATTATTTTTACTGGTACGATCATACAAAAAAACTTTTAATATAAAATTTTTTTTTGAAAAATTCAGACAAAAATCAACTATGATTCCAAGATATCAGTATCGGCATGCTTGTCACGTTAGAAACAGGGACTGGCATTTAAAATGGGTTTTTTTTTTTTTTTTTTTTTTTTTTTTTTTTTTAAAACGCGTCGGTTACCGCCTAAGATTCCCTTAATGGAATTTTATTTTGATTTAGGAATCGTTCCCACTAAATACTCTTACTTAACTAGTAGGGAACGATCTCAAATCACTATTAAATTCATTAAAGGGATATCCTATTACGAGGAAGGTAGATCAAAAATGCCCTAGGTTAAAAAATACAAACCCAATTACCAAGGTAAAAATTACAAGGTAAAAATACAAACCAAATACAAACGAGAGTTGAGACGGGCCAACCAACCAATTCAAATCCCTGAATTGAACACACAATTGGTTTGTATTTTTACCTAGGCAATTTTGATCTACCTTTCCTCGTAATAGGATATGGAATTTTAAAATAAAAATTTTGTAAAATAATTTCTTAAAATCCGCTTACGGGTATTTTTTTTCAATTGATATCTACTTTTTGGCGAGAGAACGCTCCCGTGATGAAAATTGCACTTCTCAATATTTATTATTTAGTAAATTGATGTTGCCATTTCCAATTGGAGGGACCAAAATCAGTTGCTGAAACTTCTTTCGATTGTAGACAAGGTTTAAAAATTTGACGGAAGCTTAATTTAAAAGCAAGCGGAAGGTCAAAATGGGCGTTCGATCAACAATTTTTGTTTGAAAACTTCTTAACTCTCGTACATGCGTGAAAATGGCCAAAAATGGACGTTCTAAAAAAACTGGGCCGAGTATTGGAACTTTCAGGTAATCGAATTGACTTAAAATTGAACTAAATTTTCAAGAATTCAAAATTACTGAATCTATGACTTATTTTGCACTCGCTTCCCACTCAAATATTATTTTTTGTATAAACATCAGCAAATTTTCTTTTGGCATTTTGTCACTAATTTTAACTTTCCCTCTAATTTCATTGAAATTAGTCTCGAAAGCCATCATGTACCCACAGTATGTCACATTAGTTTATTGTCCTTTTTTTGCCTTTGGAATGAAAATTATTTTATTTTGAACCAGCCAATTTTTTTGGAGGCCCTAAAAAATATATTATGGGCATTCGGAAGGTAAAAAAGATTTGGCAAAATTTCGTACTTACAGATTAATTGCGAAATATTGTTGCGCATAGGGCGCTGTGTGGAACAAGGCCCAAAATTACAACTTTGATTTCGGCCAATCAGAAAAAATAACGTTAAATTTATAAAAACTAAAATAATAATAAACGTTTCGCTTTATTGCATCGCAGTAATTTTGGACTAAAAAAGGCTTCAGAAGATATATCAGAGCTTTTTATGCAGAAAAATGAGTGAAATGTTTGGCTGCAATTAACTCGTAGACTCGATTTTAGCCAACTAGTTGCCCGCACACCATTTAATCGCATTTTACGACGGCTAATCATTTAATGACAAGATCAGGTTATAAAAGTTATCGATAAACCTTTTTGAAACCAAAATGACGTTCGTTGCTGTTTTTTTTTTTTTAATTTTACTGTATACAGTACTTATTTTTTTGCAAAAAATTTTTTTAAATCATCAAAATAAACCCTTCAGCAGTATCAGGAAAAAATTCTAAGAACATTTTTCCATTTACATCAAGCCCGAAAATGATCACGTGGACCGTATATTCAAGGAAATAAAGTTTTGACAAACAGGTAAACTGTTTTATTTTCCAAAAATTCGCTTAAATCAATGTTTTGCAAAAAGTGTAAGTGCGTTTCTTTAGAATTTTTTAGACTTTTTTCCCATTACACCAAGACCAAAAAGCGATCACGCTGACCTTTCAAATTAGGAAATAAGGTTTTGGTGAAAGAACAAATAGTGATCAAATTACGCCGAAAATTTTTTTTGGGCCAATTAACACCTAATTAAAGAGTTTGAACATATATATTTTTCAAACACGGTCACGTGATCTTTATTTTTCGAGAAATAAGGATTATTTATGACATATTTTTCAACCTTATTTTTGGATTATTTCGTCACGTGATTTTATTCGACTATTCATGTAATGAGAAAAGTTCTTTAAAACACGTTTGAAGTGTATTGACCCTTGGAATTTTTTGGACGTAATTTGAGTACTTTTTCAAATAAACTGTATATTGTATATATTTTTTCAAAAGTACTCAAATCAGCGTGAAGAACTCCTTAAAAGAATCGTAACAGAATTTCTAAGACTTTAAATTGCCATTACAGTATGCGCCTCCGGTTTAAATAGAGCATTTTTAGGAAATCAACACATTTGGGAAAAAAAATTATTATTTGAGGACGCCTACCGCATGAAAGATATTCACATATTTCACAACAAAAAAATATTTCACAACAAATTTAAGAGAGACATTTTAGTAGAGGAATTTTGAAGAAAACATATAATTATGTTTAGACCAGACCGATAGAAAATCATTTTAAGTTTTATATGAGGTTAATTGCAAATATAAATTAAGGGTTTAATTTCATTCTCATTATATTGCAGTTGAAGTGACAAACAAAGGTAAATTTCGCCAACTTTTCTTTCTGTCCCTTATTAAATGGCCTTTAATTCGGTTTAAATTTGTTTTTGTTTTTAATTGTATTAGCAAATTGACTGAATATTTATTTTATTTTAAGCTATTAAAAATGAATGTTAATAATGAAACTTTGTAATTATGGTCGATTTAAAAGTGAGGCAACTAGTTGGCTAAAATCGAGTCTGGAATAAAGTCTACGAGTTAAGTTAACAGGTGGAAAAGGTTGATTATGACCAAAGAACCGAGAAAGTGCGCAAAAATGCCTGATTAGTAAAATGCGAAAACTTTTTATTTTGTAGGGCGAAAATAAGATGGATTTTTAAAAAATTGCCCACTTTAGAATAAAACAGAAAATTACGATGGTCTTTTTGTTCATTTAAGTCAGGCCGATAAATTCGTATAAAATAAGCCTCAGCTTTTCGACGTTCCCAGTAAGAACCAAAGCGTTTTTGCAAAAACTCTAAAATGTGACATGAAAAACTTATCCCTCATTTTTGTCTAGCTCTGACGCCATCTCTAGTCTAAAATTATCATTTTCGATTATTTAAGGCGGCTAAGATAGTTGGGCAACTGTGAATATGATAAATAAATACCTTTGACGAGGATGGGTTACGATGCTCTGTTGCACGTGCTTTAATAGTGCGAGCAGTCATTCCCCCATAATGACTTTTACAAAGGCATTTAAAATGATAAATGCAGTCGTAGTTAAATTTCTTCCGTGTTTTTAGGTTAGCATCGGCGGAAAATAAATTTGAAACTTAATGCCTTGGTAAGGCTAATCGTATATGAAAATTAGGATGAATTCTTTTATTTTGCGAATTAATTTTTGACGTGAAAATCAATACTTTTTGAGGTGTATGGGAGACATAAAGTGAGGTTACTTCTGCTGGTTTAGGTTGGGGCCGTATTGAAGAAAATTTTTTAAAATTAGAATCAATTAATTTAAGGGGGTAGCTGTTTTTTATAAAAATTGGTTTTAAGTTGTGCTCCATATCGTTCAAAAGTTATTTCGTGGTTGGAGCTAGAAAATTTTGAATGATGTAGCATGTAAAAATGTTACTAACCAATACTTTTGAGATATGGTAGCCATTTTTAAAATTTTGTAAGAACTGTATCAGCACCAATTTTTTTTCTGACCGGTCTAATTTCAAAACTCTCATTGGCCAGAAAAAATTGTGCTTGATAAAAAGGTTATTTCGTTATCAACCATTTTTTCATTAGAAAAAGTTTTATTTGTATCCCATCGGTGTATTTTATTAAAGATATTGGTTGAAAAAAGCCCTTTTTAGCTATTACGATGCAGTCATCACATATCTTCAACCAAGTAAAAATGTGACCTTGGCGTTTAAGTGTGGCAATTACAGTTCTTTCAAGGATACCTAAAAACAGATCGGCAAATAATGAACTTAATGGCGATCCCATTTTAACTCCTTTTTTCTGGCTGAAAACGCCCTCGTGACATCTGAAAATATTGAAATTATTAAATGTTTCATGTAAAAATTTCCTAAATTTTTCTTTCGATAGCGCTGGGAGTGAACGACCTTTTTTTGTCTTTTTCGTTAAAAAACTTATCAGGGGTCTTAAACACCTCATTTATGATATAGCTGATTGTTCGGGTGTTGTTGATATTTGGAAATAAGGAGTTTACGTCCAGTGTAAATATTTCATGAATATTAGGATCAAAAAAGGATTTACTCTTCAAAAATTCGGTTTTAAATTGAATTTGGCTGTTAATGGCGTGGGTACAATTCTCTCGGAGGGGTGATAACAGCTTATTTATGAAATTTTCCGCACCAAGTGTCAAACTGTCGTACGCGGTTCCTATTGGTCAAATTGGAAAATTAGTTTTGTGGTCTTTTATGGTCGCATAAAGGGACGAGATTGACATTTGGGGCTTTATAGAAAGTTGAGTTTTGTTGCTTAAAGACGGATTAATTGTGTGTTTCAGCATATTTTTGAAACTATTCATAGTTTCTGTTAAGTTGAAATTATTTATTTTCGTAAATTCGGCGTTATTTTGAAATAAGGTAAGTAATTTAGCAAAATAATCATTCAAATTTATAAGGCATATATTTTTAGATTTATCACACTTGAGAAAAATCAATTCCGGGTTATCACTTCTAAACTTCAAGAGTTTTTCGACTCTTGTGTCCTTACGATTGCAATGCGTAAGTTTTTGACCAGTGAGCGTGATATTACAACGCATATTCTCAATATTGAGTTTGTTGATATTAGTGGTTCTAGCCACGGATTTAACTTTCTGAAATATGGCGTCTAAGCCTAAAAATATGTCTGAACCTTCGTTTCTAACGTATCCCCCAATAGGGTTATTTGGGCCTAGGGAGAGTAAATTTTCAACTTCCTCGGGAATTGTAATTTCTGTCAGGTTTATGACCTTAGTTTCAAGATAGTACGGAGAACTGGCATTTATTAATTCGGCAAGTTTACGGTCTCTTATAATGTTGCCCTTATATTCGGATTTTTTAACTTTATTTTCTATATAACGCGAAAATTTTAGAAAATCTGCCGGGGCATCAAATGAGGAAAACCACGAATTTAGGAGGAAATCAAAAGTATTTTTTAAAATTAGAGTTTTGTTCGTTTGTTTTTCAAATTCGTTAAACAGCTTGCGTTTCTCCAGTGAATATCGCTCCTTGGGGGACATGTGGGTTGAATTGTTAACCTTGTCGGAAATGCGGCAAAAATTTGGGATAATTTCATTCAACATGCAGCTATTCAAAAATTCTACATGTTTTTTGGCTCTGTAATATTTTCTGAACGAATTAATCGTTGGGGTGTATTGGTCCATTGCATGAGTGTTCTCTGATGTGACCATATAAATTATAAAAATAAAATATAATAAACGTTTCGCTTTATTGCATCGTCAGTATTTTTGGACTAAAAGGTTCAGAAGATATATCGAGCTTTTTATGCAGAAAAATTGCGCTGAAAATTGTATGGTGCAATTAAATTAACAGGTGGAAAAGGTTGATTATTGACCAGAGAACCGAAAGTGCGCGAAAAATGCTGATTAGCTAAATGCGAAAACTTTTTACTTTTGTAGGCGAAAATAAGTGATTTTTAAATCAAAAATTATTTCGAAAAGTTTTTTTTTGATTTTGATTTATCTGCCAATTTCATTTTTTTGATACAGGGGGTGCGGCGTATAGTTGTACGCGTATAGTTCGATTCCACGCAAATCGTATAGTTGTAGGCAAAAGATAGAGCTTTTTTTCAAACGTTCCTAGGCAAAAGCTAGGCGTTTTTAACCAGATTTTCAGACCAAGATTCTCTTGTCGGCGCGACAATGAAAAATACTTTTTTTTAAAAACATGTTTAGATTTACCAATGAAGTGTCGGTATTTCAAGAAGTTTAAAAACATGTTTTCAAGTCTCGCAGACAATGTCGGATAGCTTGAAAATGGGCCGATAGTTATTCAGATAAAAATATTTAGTTTTTCTGGTTTTCTGAGAGTGATTTACTGCGAACTACAGTTTTTATTCGTAATAAGTCTTCAAAGAAGGTAGCAACGTCAAAAAATTTGGACATTCGGATAAAATTTTTGAAGTAAAAATTTTATGCGACAAAAATAACACTTCTAACCCAAATCAAGAAAGTGTCTAAAAGGCCCAGCAAAGGACCTTCAAGAACCTTTAATTTCTCTTCGACCGATAAATGATAGTTTTTAGCAGTGGTCTTATTTTTTTTCTTTCAAACCTTCTTTGAATTCATGTTTTTTTT
>SCLH01000051.1:417447-428907 GCA_004367855.1 Oikopleura vanhoeffeni | reverse complement strand
AATTTATCAAATATGCTCAAAAAAAGGTGCATTTACAAGTAAAAAGGTTTCACTAGTGACTGTCTATACAACGAAGAACGCAGTGTTTAAAATTCTTGAGGTCACTATTTAACCATACTAGATAAGGATCAATTTTTTTTTGTATCTGAATTTTTACGAAATTTAAAATCGAGATTTTTTTTGTTCCGTTGGTGACCGGTAAATCGCGAAAAACGGTTATTTAGGTGATCTGATTTTTCTAAAGGTTTCACATGCAAAAACCGTTTGTCGATATCGTCTCTAGTTCTGCCAGCCGAAAGCCAACTGGGTTGATTCACCAAAATCGACCTAAGTTAATTTTCTAATGAGAAACCGTTACTAAGGAAAGCGTCACTTCAAATGAGTTGTTGATTAAATAAGTTATTTTGATTTGGTTATCGAAGTCAAAAATCTTAAAAATAGCGACTTGCTAAAGCTTCCGAAAAATCGAAAAAAATATTTCTGAAATAAAAGTTCACAAGTCTATTTTATCTGGCAAAAAAACCTTCTGTGAATTTTTGAAAAATTTCTGTCAATCTACATGTATTTATATTTTTAAGTTAACTCTTCATGGTCAAATTTATTGCAAGCATACTATTAGTGCAGTCTATACTAATAAACCATAGCTAATATATGGTAATAGTTGATATATGGTCATAGTTAGTATATGGTTAGGTATATTCCCTTTAAAAATGATGTGTATAAAATCATAAAAATCTAAAGTGATCTAGAGTAAATACTCAGCATGTCACATTTTTGCTTGCGATCTTAATTTTTTGCTTTAGCTCACCTCCGCTAATCAAAACGCATAAATTTATGAACACATAAATGTTAAACAAAATGTAAATTCTCATTGACCAATAAACGGTGTCAAGCATTTTTGAGCAAAAAACTAAAATCGCAAGCAAAAATGTTACATGCTGTGGTCAGTAAATAAGTGAAAGTTAAATTTCCCGAATTCAACCTATATATGGTGATAGTTAATATATGATCATTGGCCATAGTGAATATATAAAATATGTCGATTGTGACTTATTTGCGCAATAACACGTGTAGTGGGTCTCGAGGTGACCTTTTTTCATCGTTAATACACCCGCTTAGTTCATTTTGATTTTCTCGACTTTGTACATATTTGGCTAGTACTATTAAAAATAAAAATTGGTGGACAGACGATCAAATTTTTTTAGAATTATGAGTTTAGTTTTATAGCTGAATCAGTTTTGTAGGAAAGTTACTTGGAAAATATCAGTTTTACAGTTATAAAAAAAAACTACCCAGGGTAGGCTACCCTTCACCATGATAAATTATTTTTAAAATTATATAATTTTATTTAAAAGCAACGTTTTGTTTTTCAAAGCTCCTAATACTTTCTGCAAGTTCAGATTCTGAACTTCAGAAATTCTACAGATTCTACACATTTTTGTAAAAATAGTGTCGGCAAACTAAAGCTATTTTTTAGGCCGACTTTTTAGGATCACTTATTTTTTTGGATCAGCCGATACATATATTTCCCATCCATTTGGCTCTGTTTTTTGAAAATATTGGGCTCGTAAATTTGGAAGTTGTACAAGTAGAAATTTTAAAAAATTTACAAATTTTTCGTCCAAAATTTTTTTTTATATATATTTTTTAAATCTCTGCGCTGAAACATTATGAATGACCACTTGTACGTTTTTGTGGGTTTCGACAAATTTTCTAAGCGCATTTTTTTTGTCTTAATTATTTTGACATATTTCAAAAAATTTCGACATTTGATTTAAAAAATTTCGTGCGATAAAAGTTTTGAAATTTTTTGATGATATTCACAAGATTTGTTTTTCAATGAAATACAGGGTATTATCAGAGCCATCTTCTTTGATAGTTATAAAAACTTTTGCCGACATTGCCCCCATCTAGCAAACCCGTATTTAAAAAATATGAAAATGTTTTCTTGGTAATTTTGACCAACAGATAAAGATAAATGAAATCAAAACTTTCGAAATTTTAAGAAACAAATTCTAGACATTTTTATTTTGCACAAAAATATCGTGACTTCTTCCGGTATTCTAGCCAAACAAACGTCAAATTTGGAAATTGCAAGCCGGCCGACTTGATAAATTATTTATTATCAATAATAACAAAATTGTCTGATTTCTTGCGTGTGACTTTGTTTCATCCAATTTTACCGAAAATCGGTTCACGTGGTAAAATATCATGGTTACTACCGATTTAACTTTCAACTCATGATATTGCTATGACACGGGTACGCCTAAAGTACCCATGTCATTTTTTTAACGATTTCGCTTCAAAAACATTCGACATCAAGTAAGAAGAATATTTTAAGCACATCAGCTAAAAATATCGGTATTTTATAGGCTCTAAACGAGTACTTTTTGATTCTGAATAACTTTTTCTGAATTATTCTGAGCACAGCTTGAAATATGAAAACCCGATGAAAACCCCCGTGAATCGCGTTAAAACAAACCATATTTTCTCGTGAAAATTAAATGGAGTAAATTTTCAAAATTTAATTTTGTGAATTATCAAAATGTTAATTTTGTATACAAAATACTTATCTTAGGAGCCATATTTTGCGTAGGCGAATTGTATTGGCCAATGAGCGGTATTTTCAATCCAAATGGATAGAAGAGTGTATATCATATATTAAATTTTTTTTCAACATTTTATATTTTTGAACCTTATTACCGTATATTTAGAGTCATAACCGGGCGTTAAATCGACTTTTAAACTTATACGTGTATTGACGATTGGTCATGGGTGACTTGCGCACAATTTAAAGGTCTAGGAAATTAACCGATTTAGGTAGTACCAATGTACTAGACCTAACTAGAAAATATCTATCTTACTCTTAAAAGGATATACAGGGTGTAAGATTTCTCCCTTCTTTTTTCCAAATTGCATAAATTGCTATCCGCTAATGAGAACGATTAATTTTTGGCAAAAACCTACGTCTTTCTCAGATTCAACCAATCAAAACGGCGGAATTCAAATTTATNATATTGCCGAATTTAACCTACGCAAAATCAACATTTTTAGCTGAAATAATTCCTGTTCCCATATTGCCGAAAGTGCCCAATATTGCCGAAATCGCCAATTTTTTTTGAGATTTATATCTCAAATTACTTAGTATGCGTCATGAATGACGTCACTTACAGGATTATTTTTCCCAAATCTACTCTAATCAACTTTAGGTTGATTGCGTTTGATGGAGAATTACATTCTACGCATTTTGGTGATTATATACGGGTTGTTTGAGACCTAAATATATATGATTTTTCAATTAAAAAATTGTTTTTTTCAACGTTTCGGTTTATTCCATTTTCAAGAGTGAGAAGTAAATGAAATACAAATTCAGAGAAAAACATTTTTGTTTGAAAAGCAATTTAGCGGATTGAGCCTCTGTTTCGCTAAATTATTGGCGAAAATTATTCACGTCATTCAAACTTATCGGGAAACTCCTTATAAAATTGAAAAATGGTTTGACATATGACGTCATTTCCAACGCTTACGCGTTTTTCATTTTTTGAACGAAAAAATTTAAAATCAATATTGCCGAATGTGCCAATATTGCCGAATTTTTTTGCCAAAAAACTTTCGGCAATATTGGGCCCCTCCCTGTATATAGTATTTATTTGACGTTTCGGTTGAAAGCCATCAATTGGCGCGAAAAAGTTTGCAAAACATTTGCGTAAAACAAAGATTTTTGAAAAGAGTTTAAGGGGATTGTGGGTGCTTCAAGTAATGTGCTGGGGGAAAATAAGCCGTTTTTTAAACTCAAATATCTTTTNTGCTGCATACAATTGTGATGCATTTTTCAGGGGTTGTACTCCAGTTGAACGCCAAAAATTTTGCGTTTTCATATTTTGAATTTTCGGTCAAACTCTCCCGAAAAGTGATAAAAACAGAAATTCTCCATTGTTGTAAAAAAATAATTTCCGATTTTTTAGGCGATAATTTATCGCCGATAAACGTCAAAAACAAATAATCAGAGCTCAGGATTTCAACAGTGCGTGGTTTCTGCACAATCATAGAAAATTTTGTTAAAATATGTTGAAAAATACCATATCACGTGGTACACGGTCACAGTTGCCTTCACAAGTTACATTTCTGTCGGAAACAATGCACAAGTATCTGGCCTACGTCAGTTTTGTTCGCTTTGATTTATATCTCATTAATCAAAAGTAATTTATAAATAAGTCAAAAAAATTTATGGAAAAATCATGATTTTTGATAAAAAATGTTTATTTTTCCCTATAAAAACAGATTATTACACTTTTTTCTATTATTTTCAAGTGGATATGGTAATGAAGTACAATGTGGCACAATTTTTGATTGCTTAAATTCACTTTTATAATTATTTAATTTTTTCATGGATACTTGAAGTTGAAAATTTAGAAATTTACTTCCGAAAAAAAAATATTTGCCCCTAGATACCAATAAATTTTATTTTAACTATTATGCATGCCAAAACACTTTCTTAAAACTGGCTAATCTCACATTGTATTTTATGTCTAGTTCCGAAATAATTTTTTCGGAAGTGAAACATAGGCGAAAAATAAACCAATAAACCAAAAATTCAAAAAAAAATTATTTTTTTGAAACCGAATCAAAATCTTTATAATGTGTTTGAAAGAAAATATTTTACGATCCCGTTTTTTGCCTTTTTAGGATGATTTAAGTATGCTGGAGCCACAATTGTGGCTCTGTGCTCACAAGGGTTAAGCTTTGGAAATTGAGGATTGCAGTAGCTGCTCGTCTTGCTTATCATAGGATTATGCTTATCGGATAGTAAATAAAAATTTTACCATCGATTAACTCGGGTACGAGTCGTACCGTACGACCGCAGTTAAATATCCTTTCGGAACGGAACTCCATCTCAAAAACGCTTACTATCTTACAGCCGCGTGTTCGAATCCCACTGATGTTGTCTAAGTGATTGTCTTAGTGATGCTTAGTGATTACACACCGATAAAATTTAGCGGTTCCATTATCAAGACCTTTGCCTACTAGTAAATCATTCAATATAATCACTAAGACAACATTAGTGGGATTCGAACACGCGCTATAAAGATAGTAAGCGTTTTTGAGATAGAGTTCCGTTCCGAAAAGATATGGCCCAGCCGCCCGTTCGCCAGTGCGCAGTACCTGATTATTAAATACCAATTATTACCTACAATTAAAAACTGTAACCGAAAATGCGTTTTCAAGTAGACAACTGTAGGTTAAAACAGATTGTGACTCACAATTTGTGAGGTATCAATTCCAGCGAAGAAATGACAAAATTATTATAGTCGATTTATGAAAGTAATTTTAGTTCGTTGACGAATTATATTCTGTTTTATTATTAATCACGAGAAATGTATTTCACATTATAACTAGGGCTCCCGAGCAAAAAATCAGCTACCCCATAAAAAGGTCATGTTAGTATGGTCATACCCGGGAGAGCTATTTCCAAACTGAATCCGTCAGTAGGAATTCTTCAAATTTATAAGATTAAACGTTCTCAAAAAAAATCTTTCCGATCAAAAACATTTGGCGACACTTAGTGGTTCTAATTTGAGTATTAAAAAACACCTTTTTGAGCTTTGTTAACCACTTTTCAGGTATATTTAAATATCCTAAAGGATTTATTTTGTTGTTGTAATTATGAGGATGGCGTTCAAAAAACGTTATATGATACTGTATCATATAACGTTTTTTGAACGAATAACAATTTTCAATTTCAGTGTTTCCGCCTACGCATTTTCATGGAAATTCCTGCAAATGACCAAAATTTTTGTTCTGAAAATTCAAAAGATATAATTTTTGGAAAATTTCATGTATCATTGATACATGAAAATTTCCAAAATTATATCTTTTTGAATTTCAGAAAAAAATTTTGGTCATTTTGCAGGAATTTCATGAAAAATGCGTAGGCGGAAACACTGAAATTGAAAATTGTTATTCGTGGGCTATCTTTAGCCTTTACATTTTTCATCGTAACCTACGCCAAATTAAATGGGCTTTCTTATAGGCAAGTTTTACGTTTGGGGAAAAATGGGGGCGCACCTGGGGCGTTGATTAAACCCACAAGTTGGAAGTTTAACTGACCTGGTGTGAGTCATACTATATGACCCAACCTATAAGCCACCGAGTCGTTCGAGCCGAAACAATTTTTGACCAAAATTTTCAGCACCAAAAACTACCCTGGGTCCTAAATTTTCAGATTTATTGGATCTTTTTATCGAGTAGCTATTTTTTGCTCGGGATCCCTAATTATAACGATTTCTCGTGATTTATAATAAAACAGAACAAAATTTGACGAATAACTTTTATAGCTAGCCTTTGTTCTTATGATATAGTAAAAAAACAACCCGGCAGTTTATTCTTCGTTTTGATTGGATAACAGGTCGGAAAACAAGTTGTTCTAGGTATTTTTCATTTAACATGGAAAAAAGAGAGCCTGTATAATGAGGATTTTTTCATCGAAATAAATTTATTCAGTCAATCAATTTTACACACAATGATGAAAAATAAATTCGTAAGGTTTCGATGAAAATGCAATATTGGGAATAGAAAAGTTGCTAAAAACTGCCTTTTTTTGGTTATTTCATAACAAAGACCGTTATCACAAAAATTTGCTACATTCAAAAAAAAAATTCGAAAGATCCTGAATTCAACCGAAGTGTCTATTCAGCATAGTAAAGATAGGGTGTCCGAACCGTTGACATTTTTGCTCTTGGAAAAAGCTCATCTGATTGACCATCGAATCCGACTATTTGAATCCTTTATATTGAGTCAAATTTTCAGGAATACGTGTTTGCCAACCAGTTTTTTCAAATCTGCGACCGGTAATTAACATCAATAACTGGTAAAAATATCCTGCTTATTTATTTTTGTTCAATGTACCCGTTGAAATGAAAGACATGAGTTTTGTTTTTTGCTTTTTATTCATTTTCTCTTTAGAACTTTCAGGGAAAATTATGCTACAGTTATAAAGTCATTTGTTGGATCGATTGTTATCTTAACAAGTAGATATTTAACAGCATGAATTTAAGTGTAGCTTGAACACTTATTCAGGCACCTTGGAAAAAACCAGTTCCGAAAAAAACTTTTCAAAAACTGAAAATCTAAGACGAATTTATGGTGTTTGAAGCAGCATTTTAAAACCATATAAAAATTTCCAAATTTAGACTAGATAGGAAAAGGCCGTTAAACAATTAGTTTGTAAACATACACATATTGGATAGGAAAACTCTAAGAAATGCATGTGTAAGTAGACTGTGAGTTAATAGCTGAGAAATTGGGCGAGTTTTGCAGAAAATGGTTTACCTTAAGAATAAAATTTTGAAATTCAGTAACCTGAAAAAAATCTTTTTTGATACTGTATCAAATACTGTAGTCAATGATACATCAAAAATCGTTAAGGTCGAAATTCAACCTCAAAGATTATAGTCCGCATGATTTTTCGCAATTTTTTTTTATTTTTATCTAACATTAAACTGCTAACCCGCCAATTTTAAGCTTATTTTTAACGTGTGGTCTTAGAATTTTAAAAGAGCCGAAAAACTTGAGCACAGGTCATTATTATCTTTGTAGACAATGTCAGGATTTTTAGTGAAGGACAGCTTTGAAATGACTGATTATTTTTCGAAAATTGTTCACAAATTCTCAAATCTAACAGAAAATTTTCCGATAACCTCAAAAAGCTGTTTTACAATGACTTGAAATAATTGTGATGATTTTTGAAAGTCAAACTTCTTTGAAACTGACTTTAATCTCGAATTTTTTTCTAGTTGAACTTTACGTTAATAAAACTATATTTGAAACAATAAATACCAGGATAATATTAGCGAATTTATCTATAAAGTGAAGTCGGTGAAAAACGACGAGAATTTGCTGCCAAAATTTGCAAAAAAACATATTTAATGATAAAGATCGGTTGAATGTATTTTTAGCATGGGGTTTTTTGTTAGTTTAAAATTACAATTGTTTTTCCTTCACAATTTGTTTATTCAAAATTTAATTTTATATTTTTTTTTCTAACTTTCCATGCTGAAGATACCGTTGCTAAAAAATAAAGAGACAAACCGGTAGATTTTTGAGTACTATTAATGAGATGTGATTCATATAAATCGGCATAAAATTGCGTTATTTAGGTCAAGTTATCAAAAGTTTGAACAAAAACAATTTTAATACCCGCTACATTATTATGGTCTTTGCAAATAAAAATTTTGTTTGAAAAATTGAGCGTTTTGTCCTTATAGACGACCGTGTTTTTCAAAATTAAGTAGGTTTTGGTCAAATTTCGACCAATTTGATGCAAATGACGCCGTTTATTAGGATTTACATGTAAAAAGCCGCGTCCTAGTAAACCCCCTATTCCATTGTTTGTCAATATAATATGTATTTTGCAATATTTTGGCACATGTTTAAAAATTAACAAATTCATGCCTTTTCGACCAATTATACCATATACTTTAAAAAGGTACATATGAAAAATAATCAGTGGGAAATCCTATAAGCCTTATAAGGGATGTGATTTTTCGATCCAAAACAAATTTATAATCAAAAAACAGCATTTGGTACCCCTCAATATTTTCATTTCGAAAGAATTTATTTTGATCTATCTGCACCAGGCACAAGATCAGGGAAATAAAAATACATATATTCGGCAAAATAAAAAGTAGCACTTTTTCATGTCAATTTTAGGTCTCAAATAAATAATATAAAAATTCAAGAGTAATGGTAGGTAGATTAAGGGTGGGCAAAGGAGCAGAAAAAAATGAATACACCTATTTTTTTTGTTAGGACTAGGAAAAATTTTGTCGAATGAAAAATGTCAGTCGGAAATGGATGCCCGGAAACTGTAACGCCTACGCGTTGATGAATATCTCGTTTTCTTCGAAGACATGTAATGCAGATACTGGGCGTGACGGCTCGAAAAGGTCAACAAACCAATTGTGCTTCAAAATCTCTTCCGTTGAGGGTCGATTTTGAGGGTCATTTGAGAGCATCATTTTGATCTAAATTTAAAGGTCACATATTGATATTTTGAGGTCAGAAATTGTTTTTTAAAGTTAAATAAAATGGTCAAAATCATACTTTATGTATTTTGTTTTGCTAGCGAGGGAGGCCAAAGAATGTAATGATCATTTATGATGCTTAAGCATGCTGATTAGCTCTAGAGAGATAACAACATCATGACAAAATTATTGAAAGAGAGCCAATCAGCAGGCGTATGATCAGTGACATTCTGGAGCTTCCTCAGCTAGCTAGAATATAACATACCGTAGGTTCAAAAATTAAGGTTTGTAAAACATCTATAATGCCAAAACAGTCATTATTATCATGGTAAAAAAGATGTAATCAAACATGTCCTTAAGAGGGAAGTGCCAATACATAATGATGTTACATAAACAAAGAAACTAAAAAAGTATTATGATTATAAAATTCAAAATATCAATACCCACCACATTATTATGGTATTCGAAAATAAAATAAATTTTTAAAATTGTCCGTTATGTCCTCATGATATAACGGCAATTTTGATTTTGCCGTTTTGTCCATGTGCAGAACGTTTGCTTTGCCATTATACTATATTTTGATTAAAAAAATTTATATGATTTTTTTTCTCTTACCAAATTGATTGCATCTGATGAAACATCATGAAAGTCATTAGTTGGGAAAGATAAATATCCAGACTGAATGGAGACAAATAGAAGATCCATACAGTCATCACAGCTTTCGCCGTCTTCCCATCCACAGTCTTTGCCGCAACATCCAGAAAATGGAGCTTTACCAGATAACAGTGCATATCTATAATTAAAAAATTAAATGCACAATCGGATGATTTGTTTCGTAAAATTAAATGAAAAATCATAGATTTCGAAAAAAAAATCAAAATTTGGGTTCTTTGATTTTTTTTTATGATATGATATCGGCGAGATATAATTGTTCTTGTTTTTCCAATTCACTAGCCAGGTCACCGGTAATAAGCTAAGAACCGAAGAAAAAATCAGAATATTAATACCCGCAGTACTATTTGATAATAAAAATAATCTTTGAAAAATGGCGATTTTGTTCTCACAGACTAACCTGTTTTTTTCAAATTTACGTAGGTTTAGGCCAAATTTAGGCGGTATTGTCCATATCCGAGTTCCTTACATACAAACACGACATTTATAAGTTTTCTTGAATTTAAATTTCTCGGTAATTTTGTCTGATACATTAGACTCAGTGAATATAGGTCCATATGTAGGCGCGCATATCTCTGATAGATATTAAGATGTCTCTAGAAAGATTTTTTTTTGATATTCGAGAAATAAGATCTCGAAAATTTTATTTTGATATTCCAGAATTGAGATTTCTCAAAAAAAATTTTGATATTCAAAATTTTTTCGATATTCGGTATATTTTTTAAATTGAGCTCAATAAAAAGCGGTACGCAACAGACAACCCATTTTTGATAAGAAAAACTTATATCTCGCCATAATATCAGTTTTATCTTTTTAATTTAAAAAATTCTATGAAAACTTTAGTTTATTAATAATTTTATTTATTGAAAATATACTTACGAAATAACTCCTAGACTCCAAATATCACAATGTTGATCATATACAATTCTTTCCTCTTCCGAAGCGGTAAAAGCTCTGACTACTTCTGGTGCCATGAATTCAGCCGATCCAACTGGCGAGGTCATACTGTAATACAAAAATTAAATATTTTACGAAATTTTGGGTCTAAAAACTTACCATAAATCTTTTCGAAATTCTTGGCTAGGTTTTTGACGGGAAGCAAGGTCAAAATCACACAGCTTGGCACCTTCGAGCTATTTTAGAAGGTTAGTTTTTGATACATGAAAAAATAATTTGTGACTTTTATTAATTTAGGGATGGTTGACTTGGATACTTTCGAATCAGCGCTCGTAAAACGGTTTCAATTTTTTTGCTGGCCTAAATGACGTCTACGACCACTAAGAAAGTGAAACATGAAATATTAAAAATTTTTCATGTGAAATTACTGTAGTGCTCCGAATACTGTATTCGTCTATAAACAAATTTTTATGATGTTTAAAGTCGATCGTATCTTTTGTATATAAATCGATCTTCGAGGTCCGAATTAGAAAATTTTCGCTTAGGTGGCACTAAAGTGCCAAAATCATATTTTGTCGAAGTGCTATTTTCATGATTTAGTTCACCCAAAAATATGAGCAATCATCGTTTTTTTGAAACTATATTATTAACCATGGGTCAATTTTGACCACATATGGCGCAATAGTGAAAATAATTGACACACTAAACACGATTTTGGTGATATAGCGCCCCCGCGGGAAAAATTCAAATTTTGGATCACGAAAATCAATTAATATACAAAAAATACAATCGTTTTCAAAAAATCATGAAAAATGGTTCATAAAAGAAGTGAATGCTTTTTAAGATTTTATTTTTTATCAATTTTCAA